>JAPXFY010003465.1:7500-12500 GCA_030674185.1 Monoplex corrugatus
TTTTTTTTCTGCGTCGAGCAGTGTTGATTCATTTGCTCTGCTCTGATAGTTTTGGGTCACGCTGTGCAGGCTGCGTAACACTGTTTTGTTGCGTAGTCTGCCTGCTCCATCTGTGGTTGGAAGGGGGAGGGGAGAGAGAGAGAGAGACAGACGAAGACGAGAGCAGCACAGACAGCAAAAGGAGACAAGACAGACAGACAGGCAGGCAGGCAGAGAATCAGACAGACAGACAGACGGACGGACAGACAGTCAAACAGAGAATAATGCGACAGGAAAAGCGAAAGGAAGAAGCCACATAAAGAAAGTATTGGAGAGCAAGAAGGAAGACGAGGAGGAGAAAAAGAAAAGAAGAAGAAGAAGAAGGGGAAGAAGAAGAACAAGAAGAAGAAAATGAACGAAGAAATAGAAGAAGAAGAAGAAATAAATAATAATAATAACAACAAGAATAGGAAGAAGAAAGAAGGAGAAGGAGAAGAAAGGAGGAGGAGGAAGGAGAAGAGAAGAAGAAGAGAAGAAGAAGAAGAAGAAGAAGAAGAAAAGAAGAAGAGAAAGAAGAAGAAGAAGAAGAAATAGAAGAAGAAGAAGAAGAAAAGAAAAATAAAACAATAAATAGATAAGAAGATGAAATAGGAAAAAGAAGAAGAAGAAGAAAGACGAAATAGAAGAAGAAGAAGAAGAAATAATAAAAAATAATATATTAATAATAATAAAAAAGGAAGAAGAAAGGAAAGAGTGCGAAATTTAGATGGCAAATTATAATATTTATATAAGGAATTCGATCCTTTAATGATGGGCAGGTGATGGGAAGAGATTGGTGGGTAGAGCTGTGAGTGAGATGGAAGTGCTTAGTACATCAAGTAACGGTATATCTGAAGAAATCCATGCCCTCCGTTAGATGACTTCAGGTGGTTGTTGTGTAGTTGGTGTAGTGGAAGTTCAGGTGCATTGCTACGGTTGGAAGTTGTGTTTTTGTGATTTCGGAATAAACGAAAATGGTCTTGACAGTATATGCATATTGATGCCATGTCGTTTGTAGGTGCTTTCGTCCCTGGTGTGTTTGTTATTTTCGGTCATTCCTAGTATGTCGGTGTATTCTTGTCGTTTCTGTGACCGAAAATGTTCTGATGTATTATGTCTGTGTGTGTTTGTGGTGTGTTGTCTGTCTGTCCGGTGTTCATTTGCCTCTGCCTAGTCTGCCTTTAGTCGTGCCACACACATCACTATATACACACACACACACACACACACACACACACACACACACACACACCACACATACACACACACACACACACACACACACACACACACAACACACACCACACACACACACACTATGTGTGTGTGTATGCGTGTGTGAGTGTCTGCGTACTTGTGCCCGTGTGAGTGCATATACATGCATTCATGCGTGTATGTGTTAACTTGTGTGTGTGTGTGTGTGTGTGTGTGTGTGTGTGTGTGTGTGTGTGTGTGTGTGGCGCGCGCGCGCGCGCTGTGTGTGTAGAAAGAGAAATGAAAGGGAATGCGATACGAAATGATTACTGTCTCAGGCTTTGTCAGCCCATTCACACACAAGACACACAAACATACCACACGCGTGCGCGTGCGAACGCAACACAAACACACAGTTACACGATAGATGATAGATAGAGAGAGAGAGAGAGAGAGAGAGAGAGAGAAGAGAGAGAGAGAGAGAGAGAGAGAGAGAGAGAGAGAGAGAGGAAGAGATTTCGAAAGATCGTCGCTGTTTCCGAGGCAAAGAAAATATGATTAATGGGAACTAATTGCATTGTGATGATATCATAGTATTCCCCGATGGAAAATACCTTCATCACTTGGGGTAACAAGTTTTGGTCACTTTTAGATAACCGCGTTTTTTTGTTTGTTTTTTTGGTTTTTTTTTTGTTTTTTTTTGTTCCTACCTCCTATGGGAAAGTATTTTGTGTTCTCATGGAAAGTAGGCCACGGGGTTTGGAGCACTGACCTATGTTAGAGCACACAACACACAGACAACAGCACAACACACACCCACACACACACACACACACACAAACAAACACACGCACACGCACACACACACACACACAACAAACACACGCGCACGCACACACACGACACACACACCGCACACACACACAACACACGCACACACACACACGCACTTCACATCTAATGGCAGGAATGGGTTTGGAATGGAAATAATTTACTCTTAACATTTCCAAGAGATCTGATATGAGAGAGACAGAGAGAGACACACACACAGAACAAACAGAGAGAGAAACAAGAGAGAGAAGACAGAGAGAACAGAGAGCAGAGAAAAGAGAGACAAGAGAGAGAGAGAAAAGAGAGAGAAACAGAGAGACGAGAGAGAGAAACAGAGAGACAAGAGAGAGAGAGAAACAGAGAGACAGAGAGAGAGAGAAACAGAGAGACAGAGAGACACACAGAGAGAAGGAGACAGAGGAGACACAGAGATAGAGAGAAACAGAGAGACAGAGAGAGAGAGAGAAAACAGAGAGACAGAGAGAGAGAAACAGAGAGACAGAGAGACAGAGAGAGAAAAGAGAGACGAGAGAGAGAAACAGAGAGACAGAGAGACACACACACACAAGAAACAGAAAGACAGACACACACAAGAGAGGGAGACAGAGAGACGAGAGAGAGAGAGAGAAACAGAGAGAAGAACACACACAGAAGAGAAACAGAGAGACAGACACACACACAGAGAGGGAGACAGAGAGCAGAGAGACACAGAGAGGAGACAGAAACACACAGAAGGGGATGTAGTGGAGGATGTGGGGGCATGGTGCGGGTGATGATTGTGTGGCGCTTTGCTCAGCTGTAACCCCCTCCCCCCCCCCCCGTGGGGATGCCGGGGGCTCTTTCAGTATAAACAGTATCCCCACCTTCTGGAGATTCTGTGCTAGAAATTTCGCTTTTCTGTCACTCTCTTTGTTTCTGCCTTGTTCCTTTGCTTTCTGTCATTTCATTCCTATCATTTTCTGCCTTACTGGTCCATTCACCTGTATGTATTCGATAGTCTTACGTACTTTCTCTTAGGATTGATAATTGGGTACATGTGTTAGGTTCATTTTTGGCTCTAGGGAGGTGAGATATGCGGAAGTAATTTTAGGTAATTTAGGCCTGTTTTATATATGTTGTGGTGTCCTTAGGTATGCTTAAAATTTGTATTCAGGTGTGTTTTTTAAAATCCTCTTTGCGATAAATTGGACTGAGTGGTCAACGCCAGGGATTTGTCCTTAGATTATGTGTGCGAGTGCATTCATATGTGTACGTACTTAATTTTCTCTCTACTTTTTCGATAAAGTCTTACGTACTTTTTCTTCGGATTGATAATTGGTTACATGTATTAAGTGCATTTTTGGCTCTAAGGAGGTGAGATATGCGGAAGCAATTTTAGGTAATTTATGCCTGTTTTTATATATGTTTTGGTGTCCTTATGTATGCTTATATTTGTATTTAGGTGTGGTTTTTAAATCTCCCTTTGCGATATATCGGACGGAATGGTCCACGCCGGGAGTATGTCCTTAGATTATGTGCGCGAATGGATTGATATGTGTACTTAATTTTCTTTTCTTTTTTTGTTTTGCTGTTGAAGTTTTGTGTTTTGAAGCGGTTATAGCCCTGATATGGCTCTGCCAGTCGGCTGGGCTTGAAACAACAATAAAAGTAAAGTAAAAGGCAGACAAACAGGCAGACAAACAGGCAGACTGTACATACACTCACACAGGATAGATAGGGGGGGGGGGGGGACGGGGGGGGTGTGATCTATCGGCATGCTGTTCGTGGTAATTGTGTGGCACTTTGTACAGCTGTGCCCCTCCCCCCTCCCCCCACCTTCCACCAGACCTGTGACAGCTTCTGCATTATCTCCCTTCTCCTTTGCCTTGAACGAACAGTTCTTGGGGACAGTGTTTGTGTAGGGCGTGAAGGCAGACAGATAGATATATAGGCAATCAGACAGACAGGCAGACATTTAGATATATAGGCAATCAGACAGACAGGCAGGACAGATAGATATATAGGCAATCAGACAGACAGGCAGACATTAGATATATAGGCAATCAGACAGACAGGCAGGCAGATAGATATATAGGCAATCAGACAGACAGGCAGGCAGATAGGATAGGACATCAACAGATAGCAGACAATAGATATATAGCAATCAGACAGACAAGCGACAGACAGATATATTAGCAATCAACAGACAGGCAACAATAGAAATAGCAATCAACAGATACAATGACAGATAATATATAGCACATCACAGTACAGCAACAATAATCATAGCAACACACAGAACACAATAGATCTATAGCGCATGACGACAGCAGACATGATAGTTATGATACGTCATTCTCAGACAGTGCTAACGTACTATATAGCAATCAACAGACAGCAACTGATAGTCTAGCAATCTACTACAGCTGACAGAAGATATATAGCATCAGACAGATAGGCAGACAGATAGATATATAGGCAATCAGACAGACAGGCAGACAGATAGATATATAGGCAATCAGACAGATAGGCAGACAGATAGATATATAGGCAATCAGACAGACAGGCAGACAGATAGATATATAGGCAATCAGACAGACAGGCAGACAGATAGATATATAGGCAATCAGACAGACAGGCAGACAGATAGATATATAGGCAATCAGACAGACAGGCAGACAGATAGATATATAGGCAATCAGACAGACAGGCAGACATTTTGATATATAGGCAATCAGACAGACAGGCAGACATTTAGATATATAGGCAATCAGACAGACAGGCAGACAGATAGATATATAGGCAATCAGACAGACAGGCAGACAGATAGATATATAGGCAATCAGACAGACAGGCAGACAGATAGATATATAGGCAATCAGACAGACAGGCAGACAGTAGATATATAGGCAATCAGACAGACAGGCAGACAGATAGATATATAGGCAATCAGACAGACAGGCAGACAGATAGATATA
>JAPXFY010003465.1:20000-21719 GCA_030674185.1 Monoplex corrugatus
TTCTCCGCTGTAGATGTTGGTTACTGATAGACAATGTTCTTTCGGAAAGGGAAAGATAAACGAAAGGAAGAAGAAGAATTAGAAAGGGCGGGGGGGGGGGGGGGGGTTGTTGAGAGTTTGGAGTTTGTGTGTGGATTGTGTTCAAGAGGGATTCATCACACATGGGACATTTCATCACACATGGGACATTTCATCACACGTAGGACATTTCGTCACACATGGGACATTTCGTCACACATGGGACATTTCATCACACATAGGACATTTCATCACACATAGGACATTTCATCACACATGGGACATTTCATCACACATGGGACATTTCATCACACATGGGACATTTCATCACATTCGCCACCCAGTTTTGCTTGTAGTAATTTGGCAAACACCTTGATCCTGCGCGCAAGAAGCCCGTGTGCTGGCAAGATATTGAAATAGGGAAGTGGAATAGGACTTACCAAACACCGACATCACCTCCCAGAACGATCAGGGGATTAAGACGGGGCGGCAGACAAGTCAAATTTTGCCTGTCCGTTCACATATCACAAGGTCATTCATGATTCATACTGTTTCATGTACCCAATAATAATCATAATGATAACAACAACAATGATGATGATGATGATGATGATGGTGATTAGGTAATGAGATATTAGTGCCGTAAACTGGTGTGTTTTTGTCGTTGTTGTTGTTGTTGTTGTTTTGGGGGATGAGGGGGTAGGATTACACCGGATGCTGCAGTACACAGGATTCTCCTGTCTCTGTCTCTGTCTCTGTCTCTGTCTCTCTGTTTTCTTCTCTCTCTCTCTCTCCTCTCTCTCTCTCTCTCTCTCCTCTCTCTCTCTCCCCTTCCCCTCACTTTCCCAGTATCTCCCTGTGTTTTACCTTCCCCCTCGACTCTCTCCTTCTCCTCTCTCTCCTCCTCTCTCTCTCTCTCTCTCTCATCTCTTCCTCGCTGTCTGAAGTGGACAATTTCATACATTCTTTTTTTTCTTAGCTCAAATCTGTGGCATATTGGCTTTTGTGACAACGGGAAAGTGACCTTCATATTGTAGCCCTGAGAGCTGTCCAGTGGTGTGTGATCAGCTGGCTTTATGGGCAGACACGCTCCTTCCCTGTTGACATTGCTCTTTGAGGGAAATAAACTGAAAAAAAGGTCGCCCCGGGCTGAAACGTTTCCAGAGAAAGAGCCGATGGGGAAATGTGTATTAATGTGTGAATATGAGGAAAGATTGAAAGGTTTTCGTCAACTGTGAAGGCAGGTGCTTAACCTTCTTTATGTATATGTGACCTCCCACCACGAAGTCAGTCTTAACTAGCATTTTGGGCATTTTGAGAATTATACGTATCACTGGAAAGCGTACATTCTGCTGATTATTTTGGTACTTGAATGAAGCTTGTACTAAAAAAAAAAATGTAGACGTTATGTATGTTTAAAGTCATTTAGTTGTATGACGGCCATTTTGAGAAAACGGCCTCTAAAGTTTTTGTGTGCTCTTCTACACATTTTCCTCAAAATTTTTTCATTTGGTGGCTTTGACCCAGTTTGTTTCTAATTTTCGCTGCCATTATCTGAAAGGTGCACCAAAGAGCTTTTCCGTCAGTATATTACATGTACGGAGTACTGTACAGGTTACAGTTCATGATAAGAGACAAAAAGTGGTAGGCCTACCTTTGGTAAGAAATTGCGTTCTTTCTGCTGCGAACAGTGCATTAAAA
>JAPXFY010003466.1:2500-5000 GCA_030674185.1 Monoplex corrugatus
TGTTATCCGCACGCTGTTTACTGTTAACACACGTCACATCTCCCTTTCTTTAAGGAAACAAAATCAATTAATCATTTTTCCTATCTTTCAGTCCATACGAAATGAATGTGTTTCCTACCTTTATCACAACATTAACTTAACAAACACTCATTCTCACGCACAGGGCCCAATCATTCATTCACCTCATTTTATCTCGAATCATTATACTATCCATCATCATCATGATGTCCATATTTCGCAATGCTTTCAGTTTATCTGATTGTGGTAGAGTCTTCAGTTTCATTCATATTTCAGGAAATCTGGCCTTTTGCTTTGTCTTCCAGATCTTGTTCTGTAAGGAGAACTAACTGGTTCGGGTTGTCCTGTCCTTGTTTGTTTAACTTCATCTGGCTCCTTGATGCTGGTTGTCTCAGACATTTTGATGACTGGTGACTGATCAGATGAGTTCTCATGGACAGACGATGCTGGCGTCCTGACATCTGTTCCAGTTCCAGTTTTCTTGTTGTCTTCCAGCATCTGTTTTGATGGAATGATGACTTGCTGTTGCTTGCCCGATGTGTCGCTTTCCTGATGTCTTCCAGAAATCATCCTTCTCTGGACAAGTCGTTGAGGGTTCATTGTCTGCCGAAGCTCCGTTTGTGTTGTGTCTCGTAGCTGACGACGATTCCTTCTGTACTGACGTCCGTCCTCTGTGCGAATGTTGTATGACCGGATGTTCACCTGTTGGTCTACTTTGGCGCTGATCCACTTTTTGGATCGTGGAGGTTTGAATTTCACAATCTGTCCCGGACTCAGTTCTGTCAGCTCTACTGCGCTTCTGTTGTAGTAGTGTGCTTGCTTCAGTTTCCTTTTCTCAAGTTCTTTCTTGATTGGTACAACTGTAGGTTGGAGTAATGTCTTTGACGTCGGCACTTGTGTTCGCGTTCTTCTGCCGAACAGTCTCTGAGCAGGCGAACTGTTTACAGTCTCTGTCGGGATGTTTCTCAGCTCAAGTAAAGCGAGGAAGGGATCTTGATTGTTGTGTTCTGCTTTCTTCATGCACGACTTTGCAGCCTTCACCGCGCTCTCTGCTTTTCCATTGGACTGAGGGTAGTGTGGTGAGCTTGTTACGTGTTCAAACCCATATGTTTTTCTGAACTTTTCAAACTGGTTTGATGTGAATTGAGTTCCACAGTCTGTTGTCAGACGTTCTGGTATTCCGTGTCTTGCCAAGTGTCTCTTCAGACAGATGATGACCTCTTTGGATTCTCTTGTTTGTAACCGATCAATCTCAAAGAAATCAGAGTAGTGATCGACCGTGACCAGGTACTCATTGCCATTATGTTCAAAGATGTCACAAGCGATGTGTTGCCAGGGCAGGTCAGGGATCTCTGTACTGATAAGTGGTTCCTTCTGCTGACCACGTTGGTATGTGTTACAGGCGCTGCATGTTTTGACAAAATCTTCAATGTCCATGTTCATCCTGGGCCAGTAGACTACCTCACGTGTTCTTCTTATGCAGCTCTGAATTCCTGAGTGGCTTGCATGAAGTTTCTCAAGGATGTCTGCTCTTTCGCTTTCAGGTACAATTACTCTGTGGCTTTTGAAGACAAGTCCGTTGTGGACTGACAGTTCCTCCTGAAAGGAAAGATTCTTGTAACTGTAATGAAAGTTGTTGTTTCTCCTCTGGCCAGCCTTGTAGAATGACAGCTTTCAGGGTTTTCATGGTTGCATCTTCCTGAGATGCTTGCTGCAGACTGTTCAGTCTCTCTTGGCTGATGGCCAGTTCTTGCAATGAGTCTGTTCTCTCCAGGTCTGTGAGGAAAACGGCTTCCTTGTGGGTGACTTGCTGTTCCGCTTTTCCACAGACTGCTCTGCTGAGGGTGTCAGACAGGTGCATCTCAGATCCACGCTTGTACACTACCGTGTACCTGAACTTCTGAGTTCTGAGTAGCATCCTCTGAATCCTCTTAGGTGCTGAGAGCAGGCTCTTCTTGTGAATGGTCTCTAGTGGTTTGTGGTCGGTCTCCACCAGGATGTCTCTTCCATAGACGTATCTCTCAAACCTTTCCAGACCGAAGAGTATTGCCAACATCTCCTTTTCTATTTGAGCATAGCTTTTTTCTGTCTCGGTCAAGGCTCGTGATGCGTACTGAATCGGTTGACCATCCTGCATGAGACAAGCTCCAAGTCCAAACTGTGAAGCATCACACTGAAGGGTGGTTGTACGCTTTCCTGAAGAGTCAAAGTAGCGAAGTACCGGTGGCTCAGAGAGTATCTTCTTCACTTTCTTCAGGGCTTCTCCATGGACATCTTCATCCCATCTGAAGTGGACGTCTTTTTTTACCAGTTCTCTGAGTGGTGCTGCTGCCTCAGACAGGTTTGGTGCAAATTTCTGAAGGTATCCGACTACACCGAGTAGTCTCTGCACAGCTGCTTTGTCTTCTGGCACTGGGAGTTGTTGGACAGCGTCCAATTTCTTTGGGTCGGCTTTCAAGCCTTCTCTTGAGAAGATGTGTCC
>JAPXFY010003466.1:17500-21714 GCA_030674185.1 Monoplex corrugatus
GAAGGAGAGATAAATGATTTACGTATAAATAAATACCATTTAAATATCATAAAGATGCAAGTTCTCTTTATTGTTTTGTTTTTTGTTTTTTGTTTTGTTCAGAGATGAAGAAGATAACAAGAAGCTTGCAATATTTCTGTACAAATGTCAAAACCGACTAGGAAAAACTGCATCACAAACATGTCATATTTGATATAACTCGGTTGTGCCAGTGTATACTTCTAAGTTATGACCTTGCGTTTTGTGTATAATATTTGTGACGACTATTGTTCACAACTTTCATAAGGGACTTTGGCCTATTTGAATTGTCCACTGTTTATACCAAGTTCATAAACAGGTCTGCAAATTACTTACTGCAAGTGTGCAGGGAATAATAGGAACTACAGTGTGTTTCAGGTGGGTGGTTTCACCATTGCGATCAAAACAAGGTTCTTCAAAATGATTTGCACATATCATAATAAAATAATAATATATTTTATTTATATAGCGCAAAATCTTGATAAAATCAAATCTAAGCGCTGGAGTATTCAGTGACTTGGAACTTGTCCTTCTTCAGCGCTGCAATCCACTGCTTTCGTCTTTCTTCATTCTTTGGAAATCTAGAAACAAATATATACACAAAGCATCAGATTCACCTGGTCTGTAAGTCTTGCATATGCCAGTCAACATCAACACTGTAGCGTGTGGATTGAAAATACATCTTTTTAATGAATTTTTTCAAACAGATTTGAATATTTGTTTTATATCATAAACGATTTCACGATACACTCACATTGGCAGCATTCTTTGAAACAGTTCTGGACAGGTGCAAACACACACACACACACACACACACACACACACACACACACACACACACACACACACACACACACACACACACACACACACACACACACACAGATGCATGCATGCATACACACATTTACCTATAAAAACGATTTCTCTTTTCTTTTTCTGTTTGAACAGCCCCATGCCACACAAAAGGTTCCAGAGATTTCTGTACTTCAAATTTTCTCTGAAAAAGAAAACAATGTTATATACGATTATTGTGGCTGGGTGTTTCTATTGCTCAACTCACGCACGCATGCACCACACACACACGCAGGCACACACACACACACACACACACACACACACACACACACACACACACACACACACACACACACACAAACACAAACTCTCTGTCACACACACACACACACACACACACACACACACACACACACACACACACACACACACACACACACACACACACACATTTCTCTCAAGTTGATAAGTAGTAGTACACTTCTGTTCAGTTCCCAATATCGTTTTACAATCATTCCAAAAACAGAGGCGAATATTCTCATTAAAGTTGTGTTGTCTTGGAATTGCAGTACTTTCTGTTAATTATGTAATAATAAAGACCTCAGTCAATCACCAGACTTTCTATTTTCAGTCATAATGAAGATTTCTGTTTGTGTTTAGTGAGAATGATTCAGTGACTTAAAAATCGACATTTGACACCATGCACATGAAATGGCAATTATCTTTATACTACCCCTTCACTTTCTCACATCCACTTCTACTGACTCTAAATGGAATTATCTTTATACTACCCCTTCACTTTCTCACATCCACTTCTACTGACTCTAAATGGAATTATTCAATTCATAAGGGAACAAATATTGTAGAATTTCTCAAAACGATCATCAGACAATTAATGTACTCGCCTATTAACCTTGCACTCCCCGTCGAGCCGTACAGCGATAGGAAAAACATGCTTGTCAGTCAAATAAAAATCGCCTGTCATTACTAAAATGTGTTAAGCCTAGCAGTCGAGAATGAGCAAACCGGTTTTACACAGACTGGTTTCTATATTTAGGATGTCTGCACACAGCCCATAGATCGTGTCACATGACAGTGAATCAATAGACTACAGTTTCGAAGGCGTAAGAGAGCGATTACCTATCTACAAAACAAATCCTTGACGTATTGCTATTTAAACATCCCCAGGTAAGTGACCACTATGCTTTTATTCATTAATCGGTAATGGTGCCTATTTACCGAAATGGTTTACTGACTCTGACCGAATGGAAAGGTTGATGCACTGTTTTGTGCACTGAAGTTTTGCTTTTGGGAATGTCTTCCTGGAATTTGGTATGTTCGTCGTAGAAATCACGCGAAACGACGGAAGTTTACTTGTGATCTTGGACACCATACCCAGTCAGTACTAAATCCATACTCAGGAGCATAAACCACTAGAGGATAACTTACAGGTAACACTGTGTTTGAAACCTCGAAAGAATATTGCTCAGTTACTGTTTCAATATTGCCATGTAGTGGGTGTTTTAGATCAGGATTATCTGTGCAAGGCAGAGAACTCTCGAACATGTAGCGAAGCGATGTTTTATGCACTGAGCGATCTCCTTTGTTTAGCAAGCCATCAGGTGTAGTTTTGGTTTCGAGTTTTGTAGAATGTGTGGGCCTATGCACTGAGTAGTGGTATGCTGCTGCACAATCTGTATTCTCCGTGTTTGGTAAGCGTGCAATTGTGCGCGTTTTGTTGTTGTTACAGTTGTTAGAGGGCCATGTTCTTAACGGAAGTGTTTGTGGGTTCAACCAATTTGCTTACTAAAACTGAAGTTGCTCTGTTGTTGTTGTTGTTGTTGTTACAGTTGTTAGAGCGCCATGTTCTTTACGGAAGTGTTTGTGGGTTCAACCAATTTGCTTACTAAAACTGAAGTTACTCTGTTGTTGTTGTTGTTGTTTTCTCGTGCAGGTTGGTTTGTTGTTTTGACAGAGCTGTTGATTCAAGATGTGATCTCGAGTTCCATCCCGGCCTGCAACATTAAGATCTGTCCTGTTCACAGGCTGTTTTAACTTTCCATCATTCTGGGGGTGTCGGCTTATTATTTCATAAGTACATTCCCTCCACTCTCCCCCCCCCCCTTCCATTTCAAGATCTTTCCAGTTGGTATGGTTTTTCACACGTTCAGGCAGTCAGTGGGGAGAGTTGGGTGGACTACATATGGAATGCCCGAGTGCAATGAATTCGTCCTTTACAAGCTCCGAAACTCCAAACTTTGGGTGTAAGAAAATTAGCGTAGAACTGCTTTTGTGTAGCCATTCTCACAGTTTGTCTTTCTATACAAAACATTATTGTAGAAGAGCGAGATTTTGTACTTTGCAAGGTCACTGTAACTCGGGAAAATCTTCAATTGAAATGAAATTTGATATGAAGCCAGCGCTATTGAAGACTATCATAACAGAGAAAACGTGGGTGTGCATGTTGTTTTAGTGTTCAGAACTGAGACTATTGAGAAAATCTTGTTTGCATATTTTTGTCACAAACACACAGACACAAACGCACACACACACACACACACACACACACACACACACACACACACACACACACACACACACACACACACACACACACACACAAACTCTCTGTCACACACACACACACACACACACACACACACACTTACACACACACACACACACACACACACACACACACACACACACACACACACACACACACACACACACACACACACACATTTCTCTCCAAAAACAGAGGCACGAATATTCTCATTAAAGTTGTGTTGTCTTGGATTGTAAATTTCATAATCTTGTTGGAAAAAGTATTTTCTTTTATGTTTGTTGGATAAATAACTTTTTATTGTTCCAGAAATGTTTTCTTTTTACTGCCCCATTTCCTGCTCCACATTAATAGCCACAAACTCTGGACTTTTTCATGTGGCTGTGATGACTATGGGGATGAAACCACAATGCAATGAAAAGCACCATCCAGGATTGAGATGACTGACAGGGCTGTACTCAATGCTTACTATCAAGCTATCCACACACACACACACACACACACACACACACACACACACACACACACACACACACACACACACACACACGTGTGTGTATATGTGGCCCATTCTCACAAAAGGCACAATAAGTCTCAGTTTAGGCATTAAGATTTTGGTATCACTATAAAGTTTAGAATCTCAGCTTTTAAATGGTACTAAAGTTGAGTTTCAGGCTACAAAAACAAAAAAGTTATGGGCTTTCAAAGATGAGAGGGGTCAAGTCAGCCATTTTGAGAAAAACAGTGTTGAATAGAATAGGTTTGAGTTGAAAGGGTATAGTCAGAAACTCCTTAGCAACAAGCATTAAATATCAACCAAATCAGCTGAAAT
>JAPXFY010003467.1:0-17500 GCA_030674185.1 Monoplex corrugatus
AAACAACCCTGAAACGAGAGACCCTTGAGAGAGAGATACAATAGCAAAAGAAAGCATTTCAAGGGGAGAGAGAGCGGAGGATGGAAGACGAAGAGGAAGAAGGAGAAGAGAGAGAGAAATAGAGAGAGAGACTGAGAGAGTGAAAGAGAGAGAAAGAGAGAGAGAGAAAGAGAAAGAGACAGAGAGATAGATAGAGAGAGAGAGACAGAGAGAGAGAGAGAGAGACAGACAGAGAGAGACAGAGAGAGACAGAGAGAGACAGAGAGATTAAAGTTTCATTGTGTTTGTTTTACTGTGCTTTTAATTGGCAAATCAATTCTGCAGTTTGCATCATCGTGTATTCTTTGTGACATGGAAACTAGATGCCAGAGTTCAATGTTGTTTACAACTGGTTGTGTACACTGATTCACCTTCAGCTTATTTCTTCATTCTTTTCACCTGAAATACAAAAACCTTCCTTTTTTGTTTTGCTTTGATTTTTTTTTTTAAATTAAACTTTTCTTTTAATCATCATCACACAAATTCTACAAATTAACTCAACATCTATGAGACATCCAAAAATTAGTGCTAGGAACTGACATAATTTGTCTCAATTTTTTTTAACAAAAACACACTACACTACACTCATACTCGCACCCACTCACCCAACTCTCCCCTCCCTTCCCCTCCCCTCCCCTCCCCTCCCCTTCCCCTACCATTCATGAACACATGCACACACCGCATACATGTGTTATACGAAATCTTCTCGATTGTCATCATCATCATGCTGTGCCCTGAAGCATGGCGTTAGCGATCTTTACCCTCTATATGAATCTATCCTTTGTCGCTGCAGGTACATCTTCCATCTTCTCTGTCTTCAGCCACCCTGCAAGTCCGTACAATATCTTCTTCCTGGGTCTACCTAGTGTTCTCTTTCCCTCCAGCTTTCCTGTTGTGACCAGGTGCTCTAATTCCAAGTTTTGTTATTTTTTCCAGCTTGATTGCAGTAGCTTGCTGACGGTCTGGTGTAACCTGCATAGCATGACGGTCCCTACCGGACGAAAGTGCTCCATAGGAGACCCTATTCACGTCGTTATTTTTCAGTTTTGTTGCTTTGGCTGGCCCTGATTGATCTTTGGAAAATACGATGGTGGTTTCCAGTTGCCTTCCATCGGTCTGTGTACATATTCTCCACTAGCCTTTGTCGTTCCCATGACAACCTACAAGTCTGCAGGGTGATTTTCTATCAGGGTTTGCTATCTTGGCCTTATTCTCTCCCGAAATATCCACAAGCAGTGGAGCTATTTACCCATAGCTGGGGGTCTGATTCGTGGACACCAGGGCATATCCACACGCCGGTGGGCCTGCGTGCCGCGCACGTCTGGGAGCCAGACCTCCTCCGAGTCCCTCGAGTTTTAGCCTGAGTCCGTGAGGTGCTCAGTTACTATATGTCGCCATGAGAAGGCACAACGTAGGGCTCGCTGATGGAGAGGCTATGCGCTGACCACGGCTGCATTTTCCCAGCCATTCCCTCACCCTTTAATTGCGAGCCGGCACCAGCATCGCCTGCGAGTACTATTTTAGTCCAGGCAAGGTCGACCAAAGTCCATATCACTGGCTAGCGTGCCTTTGTGTTCTGGCACTACTGATAAAGAAGGAAGCCGAGTGCAGTTTTCTGTGTGTATTGTGAATTTGTGCAATGATCTGCATTATTTTCGTCACTTTACCTGTGTGCATTCAGTGCTGTGAATATTCATTGTTCTGAAGAAGTGATCTTTACTTTGTCAGATTACCTTGTCTTCGAAATTTGTTGAAATTACTAATGTGATGATCGACTGACATCTCCAGGTTGCTCTTTGTTCAGTACAAAGTGAGATTATTTTCGTAGTAGTGACGGAAGTATAGTGCAATTTACAATCTTTACATAAATTCCTCAGTTTTGGCAAGGTCTGATTCGTGGTCTTCAGTGCTTTAACTTTCTAAAAATTAAAAAAAAATCGCTGTCAGCTATTTGTTTTTATTCTTTTTTAGAGGCTTACATTTGACTAAAATCGGGTGTTAGCTGTTGCCTGACGAAGGCACGCGCTGCGCCGGCTATAAACTAGGCCACGCGCGTGTATTGATTAAGCCGTCTTTATCCAGGGCAACCTCCGACACATCTCTCTCTCTCTCTCTCTCTCACTCTCTCTCTCCCTCTCATATATATATATATATATATATATATATATATATATGTGTGTGTGTGTGTGTGTGTGTGTGTGTGTGTGTGTGTGTGTGTGTGTGTGTGTGTGTGACATAGAGAGAGAGACTGAGAGAAAGAGAGAATTGTGTTCATCCATCTTTGCATTAGTGTGCTCGTGTGAATTGTGGTACTGTTATATGTGGAATTGCACGTGTGCCACTGACTAAATAACTATGTCTGAACACACAGAAAGGGTCCACACACAGAGACTGAACTCATTGTGCAGAATATGTGGTGGCAGATCATTAACGACAGCCAGTAAAAACAAAACCTCCAAGGCTTTGTAGACAGTATGCATTAGACTTTGAACATTTGTATAGAGTTGTCATTTCTGAGGATACCGATCGCATTTTGTACTCAAATACATTTTGTGGAACTTGCTATTGTCGTCTGATAAAAACAAAGAATTCAACTGTATCACTACAAAAGGAATCTAGTCTTCAAGTAGTCACAGGGCTGATTGAAAGTAGTAAAGGCATATGAAACCTGTTTGACCCCAATACTACAACAGATAACTGCACTGTATGTCAGGCTTTTCTGAAACGAGGCAGGCCTGCAAAGAAAGGCAAACGTTTGAACATCTCTGCAATTCACAATACCAGTTCTGGTGAAACATCTAATGGCAATAGGCTTTGTGAAAACAGTTCTAGCAGTACAGTTGAAGATTATGACAAAACAGCTGTTGAAACAAGTGATTAGCAGGTAAGAGCAGTATCACTGATACAGGTAAGAGTGCTTGTGGCAGCCTTGTCACTGATGAACATTCTGATTATCAAGGCAGCCAGAGTGTATGTAACAGCAGTTTGATTGAACCAGTTCCAGCACAGTTCCAGCCACCAGCTTCTTCAACACCACAACAGAAAACTGTCAAAAGACGGCTGTTAGAATTTCTCTCTGGGCCTGGACATAGTATTGTTAAGGGTAATGCTAGTGACAACAGCCTGGCTGAAAAATCTATTGAAAAACGTATGCCAAGTCGTTCCATTTCAGGCACACAAACAGAATCAGACATGTTGCCTGCTTTGTCGTCCAGCCCCAAAACGAAAACTCTGACCAACGTAAAGCCATCCCAGTGCTTCATTTCTCACTCAGGAATTAGACACAGATCATCACAAACTGACAAAACAAAAAGTGTTACACAGATCATCACAAACTGACAAGAGAAAAACTGTCCGCCCACTAGAAGAACTAAAAGCACCACTGACCAAATCAGAACAAGCTTACTTAACTCGTTTAGTTCGTATCCAAATGGCAGAGTCAAGTGATAAGCAAACTGTCATATGCAAAACTGGGGGTCAGCCAATTATCCTGAAAACGATCACCAAACCCAGGAAATCATCAGCTCTTGCCAGTACGCCAACCAGAAGGAAAAGGATGAATCAGCTAAACGGTATTCGGAAAGACACTTCAGGATTTTCAGAGGCTGATGTGATTAGGCAGCATAGTACAGAGCTTAAGTTCACAAGAAAAAGGAAACGAACTGAGATTCTGAAGGGCGCTGGATGTGGAAGGAGCCACATACCAGCAAAAACATTAGGAAAACTAAAATCCAAAATGTTGCTGAGCTGGGCTAAACAGAGGGAGATGAAGAAGATATCCAGGAAGTGTGGAGTTACTTTTGAGAGTGAGGAAAAGGAGAGAGAGTTTCAGAAAAGTTTGATGTGTGGCACTGTCAAGACACAAAAACGTAAACTTACAGTCCATGATAGCAACATAACACATCAAGACATAAAAACGTAAACTTACAGTCCATGATAGCAACATAACACATCAAGACATAAAAACGTAAACTTACAGTCCATGATAGCAACATAACACATCAAGACATAAAAACGTAAACTTACAGTCCATGATAGCAACATAACACATCAAGACATAAAAACGTAAACTTACAGTCCATGATAGCAACATAACACATCAAGACATAAAAACGTAAACTTACAGTCCATGATAGCAACATAACACATCAAGACATAAAAACGTAAACTACAGTCCATGATAGCAACATAACACATCAAGACATAAAAACGTAAACTTACAGTCCATGATAGCAACATAACACATCAAGACATAAAAACGTAAACTTACAGTCCATGATAGCAACATAACACATCAAGACATAAAAACGTAAACTACAGTCCATGATAGCAACATAACACATCAAGACATAAAAACGTAAACTACAGTCCATGATAGCAACATAACACATCAAGACATAAAAACGTAAACTTACAGTCCATGATAGCAACATAACACATCAGACATAAAAACAGCTGTTCCAGTGGCAACTGTTGAAAATCTGTCTTTGTTTATCACAAATCTGTTGGATCAGTATGAGAAGAAACATGTTGACATGGCATGATGATACTATTCCTGAAAGTGAAGTGTGGGTTAAGATTGGGGGTGATCATGGGGGTGGCAGCTTTAAACTTGTATTGTCAGTGGCAAACCTTGAACATCCAAATGCCAAAGAAAACTGCTTTTTGGTTTGCATAGCAGAAGCAAAAGACAGCAATGAAAACATCAGAAAAAATGTTAGAGCCACTCAAAGAGCAGATCAGCCAAATTGAGAACATGACATGGAAAGGGAAAAGAATCAAACTGTTTTTATTCGGTGATTATGATTTTCAGCTAAAAATGTTTGGGCTGTCAGGGGCTCAGGCTGTCCATCCATGCCTGTGGTGTGAGGCCTCAAAAACTGAAATGCAGTGAAAACAGACAGAGCGAAGATCAGCTAAAAAGAGAACACTACACAGCCTGAAAGAGTGCCATGCAGCTTTCCAAAAAGCAGGTGGAGATAAAAAAAAAGTGCAAAACTTTACAAGAATGTGGTCTTGCCAAATGTATGGGACATTGAAGTAGACAAGGTGGCCCCTCCCTACCTTCATATTCTGATAGGCATTGTAAACAAACATCATGATCATCTTGAAAATCAGTTACTATGATCTTGATAAAAGAATAGCTTTGGATATGGCAAAAGAACAACACCTACCTTCAAATACTTTGAGTGCAGAATTTAGAAGAAGTGTTCAACAGGTAAAGCGCCGCTGCCAAAGACAAAGCACAACAATCCCTTCCTTGGATGGCCTTCAACCATTCTCAATACATGATGGACCAATCATAGCCATAGTAAGGGAAGTTCTAAAAAGGCGCAGAATAGTAACACAGGCCTATCACAGTGGTACCTTCAATGGCAACCATTGCAACAAGTACTTAAAACCAAAAGTCTACAATGACGTTTGTAACAGCATTGAGTCAGAGACCTACACACTGACAGATAACCAAGAAATCTGGGCTGTTGCCTCAAGAATAAAACAGAAATTCACTAAACTGAATGCCTGTTATTCCAAAGTTCATGAACTTGTGTCATCTGTAAAACCTGTGCAGGAAAACCAGACAGGCAAAATAGAAAAAGCCATTGACAAGTACATGAGTCTGTATAGAGGACTGTTCGCTGCTGATAAAGGAGGTAGTGTCATTCCAAAGCAACACATCCTGGAGGAACATTGTGTCAGCTGGATCAGGAGATGGCAGTTTGGCTTAGGACTACATGGAGAGCAGGGTGGAGAGAGAATGCATGCCACAGTAAATAGAATGAAAAACAAAACATGCAGTATCAGAAATGATAGTCAGAGGCTTTCTTTCACCATGAAAGAACAGTGGCTTCAGGCCTCCCCCATGCTGCTAGACACCCCTAAGAAAGCGAAGAAAATAACACAATAGGGGGGAGGGGAGGGGGGCACACACACACAGACACATACAGAGAGAGAGAGAGAGAGAGAGAAGAGAGAGAGAGAGAGAGAGAGAGAGAGAGAGAGAGAGAGAGCATTACAGTACAAATCTTCCTTGTTGCAGTAGTGATACCTCCTCATACAGTAAAGTTACAATTGTAATGATTTTTATGGGTAAGACTACTGTTGCTTTTCAGTTTCATGCATGTAATCTGAATGACTGTGTTGATGTTCTGGTGGTAAGGTAGTTGAGTTGATAAAGTGGAGTTTCAATCGGAAATATTGTTTGTGCAAGAATATGGTAACTTTTCATGCATAAAACTTAAAGAAAAATGCTTCAACATCAGGATCCAAGGTAAATATATTGTATTACTTTATTAGCACCTTCCTCTAAAAACTAGCTGATATGCCTAATACATACATACATTTGTTCATGCACATACCTACAGAGAGAGACACACACACACACACACACACACACACACACACACACACACACACACACACACACACACACCACACGCACACACCATTCACATCCTACAGCGCATTCAAAACAATGCTGTACGCCTTGTACTCAAAAAGAAAAAAGCTGACCACATATCTCCTCTCCTGGCACAACTTCACTGGCTCCCTGTATCAAAGCGCATACAGTACAAACTAGACACCATGTGCTACAAAAGCCTCAATAACGCAGCCCCCGATTACCTGTCAAGCCTACTTGAGATCTATGTTCCCTCACGTACCCTCCGCTCTGCCTCCGATCCTCTGACTTTTCGCTTTCCACGCACTAAGCTCAATACCTATGGTCCACGAGCCTTCTCTGTTTCTGGTCCACTCTCCTGGAACAAACTTCCTCTCTCAGTCCGTCAGCAACCTACTTTTGCCTCCTTCAAGTCCGCTCTCAAAACTCACCTTTTCTCCTCTGCATAAAATCCTAACCTCACTCAAACCCCCCTCTGCAGCCTGTCTCCGCTCGGAGGGGAATCACTTTGTTTTAATATATAATTGTATATGATGTGCTCTCTGTGGTTTTCCATTGGTTTTATTCTTGCTTTTATTGCTTTTATTCTTTTCTCCCCATTTGTGGCCATGCATGTGTGTGTGTGTGTGTGTGTGTGTGTGTGTGTGTGTGTGTGTGTGTGTGTGGTGTGTGTGTGTGTGTGCGTGTGTGTGGTGCGTGCGTGCGTGTGTGCGTGTGTGTCTTTTCGGCGCTTGGATTTGATTTTGTCGAGATTTGCGCTGTATAAATGTTGTAATTATTATGTATGCATGTGCGTATGTATGTATGTATGTATGTATGTATGTATGTATGTATGTATGTATGTATGTATGTATGTATGTATGTATGTATAACGCTTAGATTTATGTATGTATGTATGTATGCATGTATACGCTCAGCTTAGATTTATGTATGTAAGTATGTAAGCATGTATGTATGCATGTATACGCTCATATGTATGTAGGTATGTATGCATGTATACGCTCAGCGCTTAGATTTGATTTTGTCAAGATTTTGCGCTATATAAATAAAATATATTATTATTATTATTATTATTATTATTATATGTAATATACCCACATTCAAGATTTTGCAGTGTGTACATAATATACCATAGAACTTGGTTTGTAAGACAGCTATATTACCTTATTGAAGACACTGTATATGATATCGTCCTTCCAGTGTGCACATCATTTACCTCAGATCCAGATTTCATTTACTTTTGTATTCTAGAATTGGAAGCACTTAGAACACTGTTAGGTGCACTGTAATGTGCAGTAGCCTATTAATGTTATCATTATCATGATTATTAGTATTTTCATTACTTGTGAGACACTTTGTATATTCCTTTCAGTGTTTACAGAATCTATCCAAAAATTTGGTTTGTGAGATAACTGTATTATCACGACACACCTATATTGCCTCATCAATATGGAACTTAAAATATGCACTATCGTGTGGTGAGTGAAGGAACTTCAAATTTGCACCAGCTTGTGGTTAGTGACAGAGAAGAGAAAAGTAATGAGGAATAGTATGCACTGCACAGTACATACACACGGCTGCATTTTTCCCAGCCATTCTGACACTCATTAGTTGATACCTTTCTGTCAGCCAGCATCGCTTGGAAGTGGTATTTTTAGCCAGGCAGGTTTGACCAAAATCTCTGAAGCGCGTCTTGTGCTACAGCAATACTGACAAAGAAGGAATCTGAGTGCGGTTTTCTGTATGTTTTGTGAATTTGTGTAATGATCGAGAATTTTTTCATCACTTTACCTGATGCATTCATTGCTGTGAATACTCATTGTTCTGAAGAAGTGATCATTACTTGGATGCATCACCTTGTCTTTGAGTTTTAGTAGAAATTACTAATGTGATGATTGACTCATATCTCCAGGTGGTTGTTGTTTGATCAGTATAAAGTGAGATTATTTTCGTAGTAGTGGCGTAAGTATAGTGCAAGTTACAATCTTCACATGTTTTTGTCCATTTTGGCATGGTCAGATTCGTGATCTTCAGTGCTTTAACTTTCTCAAATTTCTAAAAATCGCAGTTCGTTCTCTGTTTTCACTCTTTTCTGGAGGCTTGAATTTGGCTAAAATCGGGTGTTAGCTGTTGCCCGGCCGAAGCACGCCACTAGGCCATGTGCATGGGCGCGCTGCACTTGTGTGTGTGTGTGTGTGTGTGTGGTGTGTGCGCGCGCGCGCGCGCGTGTGTGTGTGTGTGTGTATGTGTGTGTGTGTGTGTGTGTGTGTATGTGTGTGTGCGTGTGTATGTGTGTGCGTGTCTGTGTGTGTGTGTGTGCATGTGTGTATGTGTGTGTGTGCGTGTGTGTGTGTGTGCGTGTGTGTGTGTGTGTGTGTGTGTATGTGTGTGTGTGTGTGTGTGTGGACGTGTCTGTGTGTGTGCGTGTGTGTGTGTGTGTGTGTGTGTGTGTGTGTGTGTGTGTGTGTGTGTGTGTGTGTGTGTGTGTGTGTGTGTGTGTGTTCGCGCGAGGAACGCATATCTCTCTCTCTCTCTCTCTCTCTCTCTTTCTCTCTCTCTCTCTCTTTCTCTCTCTCTTCTCTCTCTCTCTCCTCTCTCTCTCTCTCTCTCTCTCTCTCTCTCTCTCTCTCTCTCTCTCTCTCTCTCTCTCCCCTCCCACTATTGCATGCATGCATTGTGTCTCTGACATCATCTCTTTGGTGTTCAGTGAAGGGCAATGAAGATTATTCGGTATATTCAGTATATAAATGAAACCGAAACACTTTCTTAAAGGTTGCTTTGAATTATTTGTGTTTTGCTTTTAAGTTCTGTATGATAAAAGCACGTTACACGCTAACTCAGTCACAGATTGTTTCACTTAACAAACAATAAGGATGTGGTTAATGAAATAAGTAATCAAACGACTGAACTAAAAAAAATAGTAAAAGATAAACAGTCGTTTTTTCTATTTATTTCATATACAATTGGGAATCGGAAATTATGTTTGGTAGCAAAAATTTAAAAAAAGTATATATATATATATATATATATATATATATATATATATATATATATATATATGTATGTATATATATATGAATATATATGTATATATATATATATATATATGAATATATATGTATATATATGTATATATATATATATATATATATATATATATATATATATATATATATATACATATATATATATACAGGGGGGTGAAAAAATAGGCATACAGTAAGTATCACATCATTATTATAATGTTTAATTCCGCTCTCGACTAGAGGAGTGTGTGAATACCGACGGCAAGCAGTTTGAGTATCTGAGGGACTAAGCTGTGCTTGTTATTATATGTATATGCAATATTCATTTGTTTGTATAATAAATGCAATGAGTATTATACGTGTTTTCTTTTTTCATAACTGTATACCTACTTTTGCACCCCCCTGTATATATATATATATATATATATATATATATATATATATATATATATATATATATATATATATACATATACATATATGTCTTCCTCTCCTGCCTGGCTCGCAATTATGGACCCGTCTTTTATAAAACAAATTGGACTGACACTTTTTAAACACAGCAAATGCTACCTCGGTGGAGGCGTCTACCAGCGCATACGTACATTGGGGCTGTGTAGCAAGCCCGCACTGCGCGATCCTGCCGTGGTGGACGTCTCCACCGTCTTTGGCACAACCTGCCTCCTGCCCGACGCCACTTTTCGTCTCCTGTCTTCTTCTTCTCCTCCACTGCCCCTGCCCTTGACCTCGCTGCTGCAAGCTTTGTCTCCTCCTCTGCCGTCTTCGCCTTCGCCTTCTGTCCTGATGGTGCCGCCTTCGCCTTCTGTCCCGCCGGTGCCGCTCTCGCCTTCTGTCCCGTTGGTGCCGCCTTCGTCGCCACCTCAGCCGCCACCATATGACTGTGATAGGCTGAAACTATGCCTTTTTAATGCTCAGTCGGCATGCACTGGTGACAAAGCCGATGTTATTGCTGACTTTGTCGCAGATGAGCATGTTGACATTGCTTTTATTACGGAGACATGGCTTAACCCCCTTGGTCACGAACCTATACTTGCTAGCCTCACTCCGAGTGGTTACAGGCTTGCTTCTTTCCATCGCTCATCCCGAGGTGGCGGTATCGCCATCCTCTACAACGACTCACTCCATTCCCGCCTATCTTTCTCGCAGTCTCTGCCTTTCTCCCATCCTTCTTTCGAGCACGTTGAAGTATCCTTCCAATCCACCCCTCACCCCATCACCTTCTCCTGTGTCTATCGACCCCCACCTAGCTCTGCCAACAAACTCACCACATCCATGTTTCTCTCTGACTTTGACCAATTGCTTGACCACTACTGCCTCTTACCTGGAAATCTCATCATTCTAGGTGATATCAATGTCCACTATGACAACACTCACCGTTATGACACAAGACATATCATCAACTCTCTGTCCAATCACAATATGACTCAACACATTTCTGAACCAACCCATCAAAAAGGTCACATTCTTGACTGGATCATTTCTCGTGATCATCACAATTCCGCTACTGACAACTGCTTAGTTCTTTCTACCCGTCTAACTTCAGCCCTTCCATCTGACCACTCTGCAATTCTCTGTTCTCTCGACATTTCTCCTCCTTCCCGTACCATGCGCACAGTGACTCGACGCAATCTCAAATCTATCGACCTCTCCACATTTTCATCTGATGCCTCCCGTCTCCTTTCTGAAAAGTCACATAACCTTGCCGATGAATTCTATACTACTCTCCACCATCTTCTGGACACTCATGCTCCAGCCACAACCCGTCTTTTACCTGACCGCCCCCCTACCCCCTGGCTCACTCATGAGATCGCCTGTGAAAAAACGTGCCCGCCGCAGAGCAGAGCGCCGCTGGCGCAAATCCAAACTCACTGTACACAGGCAACTTTTCCAAGCCTCTAAAACAAAAGTATCCACCCTCATTGCATCAGCAAAAACAAGCTATTTCCAAACCAAAATCCTGAATGCCTCTTCTTCAAAAGAACTCTTTACAACCATGAATCATCTCCTTGGCACACGAAAAGATTTACCTCTCCCAACAAAACATACAAATGAAGAACTCCCATCTGTATTCTCCAACTATTTCACCACCAAAATACAAACTCTTCGTGACATGCTTGACAGGACACCCTGTCAACCATGCCCACCTGACCCTTCCTTCTCTGGCACACCTCTTACTACTTTTTACCCCAGTCTCACAAGAAGAAATTCTCAACAAAATCAGATCCATGTCGTTCAAAACCTGCGAAACTGGATCCTCTTCCAGGTTCTGTCTACGCCGACTGTCTCCCTACTCTCCTCCCATTCATCACTGACATCATCAACACTTCTCTTCAAACTGGAACTGTCCCAGATTCTTTCAAGTCTGCTATTGTTCACCCTCTCCTCAAGAAACACAATTTAGATCCAAATGAACTGAAAAATTACCGGCCTATCTCTAATCTCTCTTTCTTGTCAAAACTCCTTGAAAAAGTTGTCCTCAACCAGCTGAACTCTCACCTGTCTGCCAACAATCTCCTCAATCCTTTCCAGTCAGCCTACCGCCAGTGCCATAGCACTGAAACTGCCCTACTACACATTCTCAACAATCTCCTCCTTGCAACTGATACTGGCAATGTCTCTCCTCCTCACACTCCTTGATCTGTCTGCAGCCTTTGATACCATTGATCATGGTATTCTCCTTTCTAGACTTCATCATACTTTTGGCATCTCTGACATTGCTCTGTCTTGGTTCACTTCATACCTATCAAACAGAAAACAAACCGTTCTCATCAATGGCACTTACTCTCAACCTGCATACCTGACCTGTGGTGTTCCACAAGGATCTGTCCTTGGCCCTGTTCTTTTCACTCTTTACACCTCCCCCCTGTCCACCATCACCAACTCCCATTCTATAAAACACCACTTCTATGCTGATGACACCCAACTTCAAGACAGTGACTCACCTGATAATATACAGCGCCTGTTGACTCGCACCACTGAGTGTTACTCGGACATTAAGAACTGGATGACACACAATAGACTTCAGCTTAATGACGACAAAACAGAAGCTATCCTCATTGGCACCCGTCAGAAACTTTCTCAGCTGCCTCCTCTTTCTCTCCCATTATGTAACACATCAGTCCCAATTTCTGATTCAGCTAAAAACCTTGGTGTCTGCATTGACTCTACCCTCTCCATGAACAACTTTGTTTCTCAAACTGCCAGATCCTGCTACTATCATCTCCATCGTATAAAGCTGATCAGGAAGTATCTCTCTGTCGAAACAACTGCAAAACTCGTTCTCTCCTTCATAATGTCTCGCATTGACTATTGCAATTCACTCCTGTCTGGTCTTCCTGCCTCCACCATTCACATCCTACAGCGCATTCAAAACAATGCTGCACGCCTTGTACTCAAAAAGAAAAAAGCTGACCACATATCTCCTCTCCTGGCACAACTTCACTGGCTCCCTGTATCAAAGCGCATACAGTACAAACTAGACACCATGTGCTACAAAAGCCTCAATAACGCAGCCCCCGATTACCTGTCAAGCCTACTTGAGATCTATGTTCCCTCACGTACCCTCCGCTCTGCCTCTGATCCTCTGACTCTTCGCTTTCCACGCACTAAGCTCAATACCTATGGTCCACGAGCCTTCTCTGTTTCTGGTCCACTCTCCTGGAACAAACTTCTCTCTCAGTCCGTCAGCAACCTACTTTTGTCTCCTTCAAGTCCGCTCTCAAAACTCACCTTTTCTCTCCTGCATAAAATCCTAACCTCACTCAACCCTCCCCTCTGCAGCCTGTCTCCGCTCGGAGGGAATCACATGGTTATAATATATAATTGTATGCTATGCTCTCTATAATTTTCCATTGCTTTTATTCTTGCTTTTATTGCTTTTATTCTTTCTCCCCATTTATAGCCATGCGTGTGTGTGGGTGTGTGTGTGTGTGTGGTGTGTGTGTGTGTGTGTGTGTATGTGTGCGTGCGTGTGTGTGCGAGCGTGCGTGCCTGCGTGTGTGTCTGCTTCAGCGCTTAGATTTGATTTTATCAAGATTTTGCGCTATATAAATATTGTAATTATTATTATTATTATTATATATTATAGTATTATGCAGCTTTTAGCAATGGTTGAAAGTGATCTTCTGATTCCACTGCACAGGTAGCAAGCTTGTCTCATTGATGTCAGAAAGAGGTTGGCGATTTCGGGAAGACTGGGCGGGGGCTGGGGTGGGAGAATAAACGAGGGGCGGGAGGCGAACGACAGGGGGGGGGGGGTGAGGGAAGAAAAATGAATGTGTGGCTGATCTCAGAATCAGACAGAGGGGTGGGTGGGGATGAGGAGGGGGATTAGTCAGTCTGGCTCCGTGTGTAAGCGATTATTGGCACCATTAAAAAAGGAGGTTGGAGCAGTGTTGCCCCGCTTGTGCCTGATTCAGCCTGGACGTCGTAAATCACCACTGAAATGACGTAATAGCATGCACAGCCTTCTTCTTCTTCTTCTTCTTCTTCTTCTTCTTCTTCTTCTTATCTCTCTCTCTCTCTCTCTCTCTCTCTCTCTCTCTCTCTCTCTCTTGTGTTTGTGTGTGCGTGTGTGTGTGTTTGTGTGTGTGTTTGTGTTTGTGTGTGTGTGTGTTTGTGTGTGTGTGTTTGTGCGTGTGTGTGTGTGTTTGTGTGTGGGGTGTTTGTGCGTGTGTGTGTGTTTGTGCGTTAGTGTGTGTGTGTGTGTGTATGTGTGTGTGTGTGTGTGTGTGTGTGTGTGTGTGTGTGTGTGTGTGTGTATGTGTATACGTGTGTGTGTTTGTATGTGTGCATGTGTGTGTGTGTGTGTGTGAGTGTGTGTGTGTCTCTCTCCCTCTTTCTCTCTCTCTCTCTCTCTCTCTCTCTCTCTCTCTCTCTTCCCTCTCTCTCCACTCTCTCACTCTTCTTCTCTCTCTGTTTCTTTTTTAAAATTTTTTTTTTACAAAAATACACCTCTCTGTGTTTCTGTCTCCCACTTTGTGTCCGTCTATCTCCTTCTCTTTCTTTCTCCCTCTCCGTCTATCTCTCCATCTTCTCTCTCTCTCTCTCTCTCTCTCTCTCTCTCTCTCTGTATGTGACCCTGTCTCTTATTTTTGACATGATTTTTTCTTTTCCTTTCTATTTTACTCTCCCACTCTCTATCTACGTTAAAAAAATACAAACAGCAGCAACACCACCATCATCAGCTGCAGCAATAACAACAACAACAATGATAATAACAATAATAATAATAATAATGGTAATAATAATAATATTAACAATAATAGTAATGATAATAATAATAATAATAATAATGATAATGATAATAATAGTAACAATAATAATAATAATGATAATAATAACAATAATAACAGTAGACTGAGATACCTCAACGAAGATGGTGAGGAAGAACTCATAATTGAGGAGGATAGAGGAGAAACAAGGAACAGTGAGGAAAGAGGGATCTCCTTATTAAAAGAGATAGGTAATAACATACATAAGTTGATCCAACTAGAGATAGACTACCCATCCATGCATGAAGACAATAAACTCCCCCTTCTCGATATCAATATGTGGGTTGAAGAAGTTGAAAAAGAAGACAACAGGCACGTTAAGGTAGTAATGCATGAGTACTACGCAAAGGAAGTATCTACCAAATCTGTCATACATGCCAATTCAGCCATGCCCAGAAGTACCAAAAGGACTATATTAACCCAAGAAGTACTGCGCATACTACTTAGATATAGTCCTAGGCTCCCATGGTAAATGACAGTCAGGCACATTAACAAATTTATGATGCGCATGCAGTACTGCGGCTACAGCAAGAAGTTTAAGACCCAAATAGTCAAATCTGGCCTGGCAGCTAATGAAAATATCAGGAACAAAGATGAAGAAGGGGAACAGCCGATGTACAGGCCGAAAGGTTGGAAGAGAGCAGAGAGGAGAGAGGAAAAGAGAAAGAATAAACAGGAATGGTATAAGAAAGGAGGATATGAGAGCGTAGTCTTTGTCCCTCCAACACCAAAATCCAAACTGAAGAAAGACTTTGAATGAGAAATCAAGAAAACTAACATAAAGATAAGAGTAGTAGAGACATCAGGGAAGTCAATCAAAAACGTCCTCCAGCGATCCCACCCGTTTCCCAACAGAAAATGTAATGACCAACAAAATTGTATGGTATGTGCAGGGAGCGAGTAGGGGGATGCAGGGCAAACAATATCACATATCAAATAGTGTGTGATAAATGTAAATCTGTTTACTATGGAGAGACCGCCCGTAATGGCTACAGTAGGGGGTTAGAACACATGGCAGCCTATAAGAACAAAGATAATGACTCAGTCCTCTATAGACATGTTAATACTACACACAAACATGAAGAAAACACACCTGAGTTTGTGATGTCAGTGACAGGCAAACATAAAAAGTGCTTTGGACCGAAAAAATCAGTGAAGCAGTCCAAATACACAATGCCCCAAGCGACCTACTGATGAACAGAAAATCAGAGTGGGGTCACACACGGATAGTGAGAAGTGTTCTCACTACTGAATAGTTCTACAACAAGCCTCTGCCCACCAGTCTGACGAGGGTTCGCTGAACCGATCAGGCCTAACAAAAAGTAAGTGAAATTCCTTGATGGATAATATTCGTTTAGGCGTGATATGTGTAAATTATAATAAGATTGTGCCTATTATAATTTCTCAAAAACAATGGTCATAAAAAAATAATTTTAATAATAATAACAATAATAATAAACAATGATAATAATAATAATAATGATGTCGTTATTGTTAGTATCATTAAGAATAACTATAACAACAACAAAAGTAATTAACTATAACAACAATAATAGTAATTTTATGACCATTGTTTTTGAGAAATTATAAAGGCACAATCTTATTATAATTTACACATATATCACGTCTAAAGAATATTATCCATCAAGGAATTTCACTTACTTTTGTTAGGCCTGATCGGCTGAAACAAGAAAACTCTCAGCATGAATAATAGTAATAATTATGATATACTACTACTATTACTGCTGTTGCTACTACTACTACTACTATACTACTACTACTACTACTACTGCTGTTGCTAACTACTACTACTACTACTACTGCTGCTGCTGTGGTGCGGGTCTGCTACCAGCACAACTGCTGCTGATTTGTGTATGTGTGTATGTTGAGTTGTGTATTGTGTGTGTAAGTATGTGTGAGTGTATGTGCGTGCGTGCGTGCGTGTGTGTGTGTGTGTGTGTGTGTGAGTATGTGTGTGTATGTGTGTGGTGTATGTATGTGTGTGTGTGTGTGTGTGTGTGTGTGTGTGTGTGTGTGTGTGTGTGTGTGTGTTTCAACCAAATCAAATTGAGGCTATAGTTATGTTGTTTTATGTAATCAATAGGGCCATTTCCAAATGTTATCAGAGCTGAGGCGGGTACAACTAGAACGAAATTACTTCGTCATTGACAATCAACATGGGATATTTCATTTTTTTTCTAAACTCTTCACGTTCCGTGTAATTTTCTAAACTGATCATTTTCTGTAGTTGATACCCTCTTACAAACCAGTCAACTCCTTCCTCTCTCTTTCTCCTTAACACAGACACACACACACACACACACACACACACACACACACACACACGTGCGCGCACACACCACACACACACACACAGGCACACACACACACGCAAGCACACACACACACACACACACACACACACACACACACACACACACGTGCGCGTGCACACTCACTCAAACGCACGCACACACACACACACACGCACACACATACACACGCACACACGCACACGCACGCCACACACACACACACACACACACACACTCTCTCTCTCTCTCTCTCTCTCATTCAAACACACATTTACATACACAAGAAAAGAGAAACAGAGACTGAGAGTAAGGGAGAGGAGAGGGGAAGAGAGAGAGAGAGAGAGAGAGGAGGAGAGAAGAGAGAGAGAGAGAGAGAGAGAGACTGACAGACAGACAAGCAAACAGAAAGACAGACAGACCAACAGACAGACG
>JAPXFY010003468.1:0-21695 GCA_030674185.1 Monoplex corrugatus
TGTTCTGCTCTGGGTTGAAGAACAGGTCGTTGGAGACTGTCGATCCATGGTAGGTGAAGTGATTCCCCACTTGCAGGGTGTGATTGCCATTGCTGACGCTGGGGTCTTATACTGATGGTCTACCCCATGCCTCAGAAGAACAACAGTGTAACTGTCACTCAACATATTCTCCCACAGAGTTCCCTGCCCTTTACGGTTTTTTTATACCGAAAAAAGTTTTGGAAAAGGTACGTGAGTTCTTCGGGTTGCAATATTTGATATGAACAAATATTTGACTTTTTTCAAATAAGAATAATCATTACGTGTAATGGTCCAAATTTGACATCTAACATGACACCTCTTTATGTGAGGAAATTGATACGGTTGCTTCCATTGTACATTCAGCTGACAGTGACATTTACTACTGACGATTCGTTTCTGTCAACCTTAAGTTTTTGTCTTATGTATTTAAACCTACGCTATGGTTCATATGACTGTTGTCTGTATACTGGTTTCAATCCTTATTTTGCCTACACTGTTGATGTTGATGCTAACACAGCAATCAGTGTCAGCCAATCTTTAGTCCAACAGTCATTTTGTTATCTGTATGGACATGCAATATAGCTGTGCAGTGATTGTTATCCTTATCTTGCCTACACTGATGATGCTAACACTTCAGACAGTTTCAGCTAATCTTAATCCATCAGTAAATTTATTATCCATATGGACATACGTTATGGCTGTACAATTATTTCACTCCTTATCTTGCCTACAATGATGATGCTGACGTTCAATCAGTTTCAGATCATCTTTAATCCAACAGTTGATATGTTATCTGCATGGATATACGATATGGCCATTTAGTGATTGTAGTTCTTATCTTGCCTACACTGGTGAGGCTAACAATTCATTCAGTTTTGGTCAACAGTCCAGTTATTGTTTTCTTAGTTTTTGATTTGATATACAATTACAATTACAATACAATAGACACCATGTATATAAATTACTGTTTTTATCTTTACTACTCTGGCTTGTGTACTCAGCCCTGTGTTATTTTTACAAAGTAAAAGATAAATGTAAGACGACCTCCAAGTTGATAGTAGGCGACAATCCTCAAGCTTTCAGACCACAGTTGTCAGATGGTCTTCACATAAGTTGCAATTGAACATTTCTTGACCATTTGTCCTGGTTTCTATTTCAGGCCACAGATCCCAGCCCAGACCATGTAGAACAACCTTGTCCATGGCCAACTGAAAACATAATATTCTCATCAACTTTCTGCTATTCCTGAAAAAAAACCTCATTTGTAGTCACACAGAGCTACTTTCTTAGAGTATCATAAACAAACCCTTCGTTTGGATACACCGCGTCATCTGCATGGAATGAGTTGCCGGCCAGTCTGAGAGATGTTCCAACCCTTCAAGCTTTCAAAAGTAAACTCAAAACACATTTTTTTCTGCAGGCATTTTCATAAGTTCCCATGCCCCTTGTGTGTGTGTGTGTGTGTGTGTGTGTGTGTGTGTGTGTGTGTGTGTGTGTGTGTGTGCGCGCGTGTGTGCGCGCGCGCGCGCGCGCGTGTGTGTGTGTGTGTGTGTGTGTGTGTCTGTCTGTGTGTGTCTGTGTGTGTGAGTCTGTGATCGAATAAATGATGTTGGTATGCGAGTGAGTTTATTTATGAAACAGCGCAGTGAGACGAACTGAGAATACCGCTATACAAAAGCTATTTATTTTTATTATTATTATCATTAAACTTCTTCAAAACTTTATCTTTTTGGAAATCAAAAAATAACAGACAGTTCTATTTTCTATCTTTATAAGGACGTCAACTTACACACACACGCACGCACGCACACACACACACACACACACACACACACACACACACACATACACGCACGCACGCACGCACGCACGCACACACACAGATATACATTCATATATATATATATGTATATATATATACATCAAAATTGTACATGATGATGTATTATTGTCATCACTGTCATATCGAAATTGTACATGGTGATGTTTCAATGTCATTATTGTCATATCGAAATTGTACATGATGATGTATTATTGTCATTATTGTCATATCAAAATTGTACATGATGATGTATTATTATCATCACTGTCATATCGAAATTGTACATGATGATGTATTATTGTCATCACTGTCATATCAAAATTGTACATGATGATGTATTATTGTCATCACTGTCATATCGAAATTGTACATGATGATGTATTATTGTCATCACTGTCATATCAAAATTGTACATGATGGTGTATTGAAGACTCGGTAATCCACACTTCCACATCCGTGCGTAATCTTGGAGTTGTACTGGACCAAACTCTTTCCTTCCACAGCCAGGTATCCTCTGTCTGTCGTGCTTGTTACTTAGAACTTCGACGGATCAGTTCTGTGCGTCATCTTCTATCTGAAGAAAGCACTACAACTCTCATTTCTGCACTCATTCTTTCCAGACTCGACTACTGTAACTCGCTTCTTGCTGGCTGCCCCCAAACACTCATATCCAAATTGCAAAAAGTTCAAAATAACGCTGCTCGCCTTGTACGGAAATGCCCAAGGTCAACTCATGTTTCCCCTCTGCTTCGAACTCTACACTGGCTTCCTGTTCGAAAGCGTATTGACTATAAACTTTCCCTCCTATGCCATAAGTCTCTGGCTGGTCTAGCTCCCCCCTATCTTTCTGATCTCCTGACTGTTTACATTCCCTCCAGAGAGCTACGCTCTTCTACTGATGCCCACCTATTTAGAATCCCACGCTTCCGCAACAAAACTCTTGGTGAACGTGCTTTTTCTTATCAGGCCCCCTCTATTTGGAACAAACTTCCCTTTCTTCTCCGCTCTACCTGTACCCTTTCTTCGTTTAAGTCCAGTCTAAAAACCACTCTTTTTAAATCCTAGCCTGTAGTTCTGTACTCTTACTTCAGCTGCCACCTTGAAATCTGTGCCCGCGCGCGTGTGTGTGTGTGTGCGGGTGTGTGTGTGTGTGTGTGTGTGTGTGTGTGTGTGTGTGTGTGTGTGTGTGTGTGTGTGTGTGTGTGCGGGTGTGTGTGTGTGTGTGTGTGTGTGTGTGCGGGTGTGTGTGTGTGTGTGTGTGTGTGTGTGTGTGTGTGTGCGGGTGTGTGTGGTGTGTGTGTGTGTGGTGTGTGTGTGTGTGTGTGTGTGTGTGTGTGTGTGTGTGTGTGTGTGTGTGTGTGTGTTGTGTGTGTGTGTGTGCGTGTGGTGTGTTGTGTGTGCGTGTGTGTGTGTGTTTACTGTAAGCGCTTAGGGCTTTTTTAGATTAAGCGCCATAAATGTTCACTATTATTATTATTATTATTGTCATCACTTTCATATCAAAATTGTACATAATGATGTATTATTGTCATCACTGTCATATCAAAATTGTACATGATGATGCATTATTGTCATAACTTTCATATCAAAATTGTACATGATGATGTATTATTGTCATCACTGTCATATCAAAATTGCACATGCTGATGTATTATTGTCATCACTGTCATATCAAAATTGTACATGATGATGTATTATTGTCATCACTGTCATATCGAAATTGTACATGATGATGTATTATTGTCATCATTGTCATATCAAAATTGTACATGCTCAAGTATTATTGTCATCACTGTCATATCAAAATTGTACATGCTGATGTATTATTGTCATCATTGTCATATCAAAATTGTACATGCTGATGTATTATTGTCATCACTGTCATATCAAAACTGTACATGAAGATGTATTATTGTCATTATTGTCATGTCAAAATTGTACATGATGATGCATTATTGTCATCACTGTTATATCAAAATTGTACATGCTGATGTATTATTGTCATCACTGTCATATCAAAATTGTACATGATGATGTATTATTGTCATCACTGTCATATCGAAATTGTACATGATGATGTATTATTGTCATCACTGTCATATCAAAATTGTACATGATGATGTATTATTGTCATCACTGTTATATCAAAATTGTACATGATGATGTTATTTTTGTCATCACTGTCATATAAAAATTGCACATGATGATGTATTATTGTCATCACTGTCATATCAAAATTGTACATCACGACTGGAAACGCACAACGGACCATGATTAATGACCAGTTGGAATTTCCGTGTGCGTGTGGAAGGAGATTCACCACCAAACGCGGCATGAAGATCCACAGGACAAAAATGGGCTGTTTGAAGACACATACGAACCAGCAGCAGCGCTCTGCGATAGCAGGTGAGACGTTGGATGACCAAGGCCAGGAATTAAACCATAGTGCCGAGGACATCCACGCTGACGGTTCTGATGCGGATTTTGCACAAGCTCTTAACGCCAAACGTGGAAAACTCAATTTGCCGCCTGCCGGTGCAAAAGAACAATGGGAGAAATTAGATGAGGAACTTGTCCTTAAGCTGAATGCGCTAATAGGGAACAGTACGCTGGAACACAAACTTGACACATACGGAGACATCATATACTCTATCTGCAGGGACACTTATGGAGTGAAGCAGCCAAAGACAAAAACGCCTCCCCAGAAATCCAGAAGACAGCAACAGATGGAGAGCATCCGGAGGGAGAAAAGGAAGCTTAAAAAGCGAATGAAAACTGCCTCAGAATTCGAGAAGCAAGGGCTCCTGGAACTCTGGAAAGATCTGAAGGCCAAACACAATGCTCTCAGCAAAGTGGAATCAGCAAGGCGAAGAAAGAGCAAAAAGAAGAAGACTCAAGATCGTTTCTTCAAAGATCCCTTTGACTTTGCAAGAAAGCTGTTTGAACAACCCAAATCAGGGACTCTCACAGTGGGCAAGGAAACCCTAGAGCAGCATCTCAGGGAAACATATTCCGATTCTCAGCGCGAGGCACCACTTGAAATCCAAAATCTGGTTTGGCCTGCAGCGCCAGAAGGAAAATTCAATAACAAACCACCAACACTGGATGAAGTGAAGAACGTAGTAAAGAAAGCCAGAGCCAAGTCAGCACCTGGACCAAACGGAATACCATACCTGCTCTACAAGAAATGCCCAAAAGTGCTCGAGTGGCTCCACAAGATGATTCGATCAGCATGGAGGAACCAGAAGATCAGCGACCAATGGATGAGAGCTGAAGGAGTGTACATTCCGAAGGAGCAGAACTCCAGCAGCATCAATCAGTTCAGGCCAATATCACTTCTGAACGTCGAGGGGAAAATCTTCTTCTCTGTTATGGCAGCAAGATTGACAAAATACCTGACTGAAAACAAGTATCTGGATATGTCAGTCCAAAAGGGAGGCATACCAGGAATGCCTGGATGCTTGGAACATGCCACGTTGATTTGGGATGCCATCCAAAAAGCAAGAACAGAGAAGAGAGACATTGACGTAGTTTGGCTTGATCTGGCGAATGCATATGGATCAGTTCCACACGATATGATCCAGCTGGCTCTTGAAATGTATCACATCCCAGAAAACATCCGAACAATGCTGAGGAAGTATTTCCAAGGGTTTTCAATGCGGTTCTCTACCAAAGAATACACCACGGACTGGATAGACCTAGAGGTGGGCATTGCAATGGGCTGTGCAATCTCTCCCATACTGTTCGTGTTGGCAATGGAAGTCATCTTGAAAGCTGCAATGAAGAGTTCAGGTCCAGTGAATCTGGGAGATGGATACCAGATGCCTCCTCTGAAAGCTTTCATGGATGACACAACAGTCTTGTCCACGGATGAGGAAGAGACACACCAAATCTTAAAGCAGCTGGATGAGCTGGTGGCCTCTTCAAGAATGAGGTTCAAACCTAAGAAATCCCGAAGTCTCTCACTGCGAAAAGGAAAAGTGGCAGATTCAGTCCAATTCATGGTAGCCAACCAAGCCATCCCCACTGTCACAGAAGAGCCAGTAAAAAGTCTCGGAAGATGGTATGATGACTCCCTGAAAGACACACAAAGGGGATGTGAAACCAAGCAAACAGCAGAAGAAGGCCTGAAGAAAATAGATAACTGCGGACTGCCAGGCAAATACAAAGTCTGGTGTCTACAGTTCATGCTGATACCAAAGCTGCTGTGGCCACTGCTAATCTATGACATTTGCACCAGCACAGTCGAAGCAATGGAAGCCAAAATCAACAAATACACAAGAAAATGGCTCGGTGTCCCACCTGGTCTCACTGATGTTGCATTCTACTGTCGTCAAGCAATGCTGAAGCTACCTCTGAAATCCATAGTGGAGGAATACAAAGTTGGAAAAGCAAGACTGTTGAGCATGCTGGAGGAATCGGAGGACAATATCGTGAGAGCAGTTCATCCAAAGCTGAGAACTGGCAGAAAGTGGAAAGTCCAAGAGGCTGTAAACAATGCCAAGAGAAACCTCAGCATCAAAGAAATAATTGGACACACGCAAACCAACAGACAGGGACTGGGAGCAACAAAAATGCAGTGGTGGTCCAAAGCCAAAGGGAAGGAAAAAAGAGACATGATCATACAGGAGTTGAAGGAAGAAGAAGATGTCAAAAGAGTGCAGAAGGCAGTCCAGCAAGGTCAACAGGGGCAATGGACAACATGGGACAGTGCACTCCAAAGAAGTCTCAGCTGGAACGATATGTGGCACATGGCTCCTCTAAGGATAAGCTTCCTCCTCAGATCTGTATATGACCTGCTCCCCTCGAATGCAAACTTAGTGAAATGGGGGAAAGCAGACGACCCAGCATGTCCGCTCTGTCAGAAGAAACAAACAGTGGAACATGTCCTAAGCTCTTGCAAAGTAGCGCTAGCCCAAGGAAGGTATACATGGAGGCACAACCAAGTTCTGAAAGTGATCACAGATGTGGTTAGCGAAAAAACCATGACCCCAAACGCACCAATTGCTATGACAACGTTCTACAAAGCAGGAGGGAAACAGGTCTGGCCCGAAAGGGCTATGACAACCAGCACATTGCCAAAGGGTCTTCTGGATGGAGCAGTCGACTGGGAGTGTACAGCAGACCTCCCAGAGTGGAGAAATTACCCAGATGTCATCAGCAAGACAGGCATGAGACCAGACATCGCTCTCCACTCTGACTCCTCGAAACAAGTGATTCTGATAGAACTCACTGTGCCATACGAAAGCAGAATGGAAGAAGCACATATCTACAAGACCGAAAAATACGCCGGTCTTGCCAGCACCCTGAAGAAAGCAGGTCTGCGGGTCAAAATCTTCGCCATAGAGGTCGGGGCAAGAGGGTTTGTGGGCACCTCCGCTTATGATCTCATGAAACAACTCGCCATTTCTGGGAAGAAGAGGACTAGAGCCCTTAAAGCGATGGCAGAGGCAGCAGAAAGGAGCTCAAGCTGGATCTGGGCAAGGAGGAACCAAAAAAGTGAACTTCATAAGGATTAAATTCCCTACAGATGATGTGTGCCCCGTTAGCACATTGGTAAAACCGCGTACCGCAGTTCTGAAGCGCAGAATCGCCCAGGTTCGATCCCCGGCGTGGGAAAAAAAAAATAGACAACAGCAGAAGGGCATCCAGGAGTCATGACCTGGATGTGGCCCGGCCCCCCGAGAGTGTAAGGAATTCAGGGCCGAAACACTTGTCTAAAGGGGGTTACTTCTCTGAAGACCTTCTGTTGTCTAGCTCTCCCTAGAGTTTCTTTCTACCTTGTCATCACTGTTATATCAAAATTGTACATGATGATGTATTATTGTCATCACTGTCATATCAAAATTGTACATGGTGATGTATTATTGTCATCACTGTCATATCAAAATTGTACATGATGATGTATTATTGTCATCACTGTCATATCAAAATTGTACATGATGATGTATTATTGTCATCACTGTCATATCAAAATTGTACATGCTGATGTATCATTGTCATCACTGTCATATCAAAATTGTACGTGCTGATGTATTATTGTCATCACTGTCATATCAAAATTGTGCATGGTGATGCATTATTGTGATCACTGTCATATCCAAATTGTACATGGTGATGTATTATTGTCAATATTGTCATATCAAAATTGTACATGATGATGTATTATTGTCATCACTGTCATATCGAAATTGTACATGCTGATGTATTATTGTCATCACTGTCATATCGAAATTGTACATGATGATGTATTATTGTCATCACTGTCATGTCGAAATTGTACATGGTGATGTATTATTGTCATCACTGTCATATCGAAATTGTACATGATGATGTATTATTGTCATCACTGTCATATCGAAATTGTACATGATGATGTATTATTGTCATCACTGTCATATCGAAATTGTACATGATGATGTATTATTGTCATCACTGTCATATCGAAATTGTACATGCTGATGTATTATTGTCTTCACTGTCATATCGAAATTGTACATGATGATGTATTATTGTCATCACTGTGATATCGAAATTGTACATGATGATGTATTATTGTCATCACTGTCATATCGAAATGTACATGGTGATGTATTATTGTCAATATTGTTATATCAAAATTGTGCATGGTGATGTACTATTGTCATCACTGTCATATCAAAATTGTACATGATGATGTATTATTGTCATCACTGTCATATCAAAATTGTACATGATGATGTATTATTGTCATTATTGTCATATCAAAATTGTACATGCTGATGTATTATTGTCATCACTGTCATATCAACATTGTACATGATGATGTATTATTGTCATTATTGTCATATCAAAATTGTACATGCTGATGTATTATTGTCATCACTCTCATATGAAAATTGTACATGATGATGTATTATTGTCAATATTGTCATATCAAAATTGTACATGATGATGTTTTATTGTCATTATTGTCATATCAAAATTGTACATGATGATGCATTATTGTCATCACTGTCATATCGAAATTGTACATGATGATGTATTATTGTCAATATTGTCATATCGAAATTGTACATGATGATGTATTATTGTCAATATTGTCATATCAAAATTGCACATGATGATGTATTATTGTCATTATTGTCATATCGAAATTGTACATGATGATGTATCAATGTCATTATTGTCATATCGAAATTGTACATGATGATGTATTATTTTCAATATTGTCATATCAAAATTGTACATGATTATGTATTATTGTCAATATTGTCATATCAAAATTGTACATGATGATGTATCAATGTCATTATTGTCATATCGAAATTGCACATGATGATGTATTATTGTCAATATTGTCATATCGAAACTGTGCATGGTGATGTATTATTGTCAATATTGTCATATCGAAATTGTGCATGGTGATGTATTATTGTCAGTATTGTATATCGAAAATGTGCATGGTAATGTATCATTGTGATATCGAAAGTGTACATTGAGATATCTTATTTGTCATTATTGTCATACTGAAATTGTGTGTGGTGATGTATTGGTGTCATTTTTGTCATATTGAAATTGTTCTTTGACATACATTATTGTCATTAATGTCATATTCAAATTGTATAAGGTGATACATTAATTTCATTTCGAAATTGTACAAGGAGATGTATTGTCATTATTGTCATATCAATATTGTGCATGGAGATGTTTTATTGTCATTATTGTCGTGTCGATTTTGCACTTGTGTTATTGTTATTATTATCATATCGAAAGTGTCGATGGGGATGTATTGATATCATTATTGTCATATCGAAATTGTCGATGGGGAAGTACTAATATCATTATTGTCATATCGAAATTGTCGATGGGGATGTACTGATATCATCATTGTCATATCGAAATTGTCGATGGGGATGTACTGATATCATTTGTCATATCGAAATTGTCGATGGGGATGTACTGATATCATCATTGTTATATCGAAATTGTCGATGGGGATGTACTGATATCATCATTGTCATATCGAAATTGTCGATGGGGATGTACTAATATCATTATTGTCATATCGAAATTGAACACGGTGATGAATAATTGTCATTATTGTGATATTGAAATCGCATATAATCATGTCTTATTGGCATTATTGTAAAATCTAAATTGTACTTGGTGATGTATTGTTCTCATTATTCTCATATCAAAATTGTTCACGGGAAAGTATTATTGTCATTATTGCCAGATCGATTTTGTACATGGTGATGTATCCTTGTCATTACTGTCATATCGAAATATTACATGGTTATGTATTATTGTCATTATTGTCATATCAAAATTCTACAAAGTGATGTATTGTTGTCATTTTTGTCACATCGATATTGTACATGGTGATGTATCATTGTCTTATCGAAATTGTACATGGTGATGTACCATTGTCTTATCGAAATTGTACATGGTGATGTACCATTGTCTTATCGAAATTGTACATGGTGATGTAACATTGTCTTATCGAAATTGTACATGGTGATGTATCATTGTCTTATCGAAATTGTACATGGTGATGTAATATTGTCATATCGATATTGTACATGGAGATGATATATTGTCATATCGATATTGTACATGAGATGTATTATTGTCATATCGATATTGTACATGAGATGTATTATTGTCAATCGATATGTACATGGAGATGTAAATTGTCACATCGATATTGTACATGGAGATGTAATTGTCACTATCGATATTGTACATGGAGATGTATATGTCAATCGATATTGTACATGGAGATTATATTGTCATATCGATATTGTACATGGAGATGTATATTGTCATATCGATAATTGTACATGGAGATGTAATATTGTCATATCGATATTGTACATGGAGATGTAATATTGTCAATCGATATTGTACATGGAGATGTATTATTATGTCATATCGATTATTGTATCATTGAGAGATGTATTATTGTCATATCGATATTGTACATGAGATTATTATGTCATATCGATTGTACATGAGATAATGTCATACGATATGTACATGGAGATGTATTATTGTCATATCGATATTGTACATGGAGATGTATATTGTCATATCGATATTGTACATGGAGATATGTAATATATTGTCATCGATATACTGAATATTGTCACATGGAGATGTAATTATGTATATGATATTATACTGATTATTGTCTACGATATGTACGGAGATGTATATTGTCATATCGATATTGTACATGGAGATGTATTATTGTCATATCGATATTGTACATGGAGATGTATATTGTCACATCGATATTGTACATGGAGATGTATATTGTCATATCGATTATATTGTCAATCGATATTGTACATGAGATGTAAAATTGTCATATCGATATTGTACATGGAGATGTAAATTGTCACAATCGATATTGTACATGGAGATGTATTAATTGTCATATCGATATTGTACATGAGATGTAAATGTCACATCGATATTGTACATGGAGATGTATTATTGTCACATCGATATTGTACATGGAGATGTAATATTGTCATATCGATATTGTACATGGAGATGTATTATTGTCCATACGATATTGTACATGGAGATGTAATATTGTCATATCGATATTGTACATGGAGATGTAATCATTGTCAATCGATATTGTACATGGAGATGTAATATTGTCATATCGATATTGTACATGGAGATGTATTATTGTCATATCGATATTGTACATGGAGATGTATTATTGTCATATCGAATTGTACATGGAGATGTAAAATTGTCATATCGATATTGTACATGGAGATGTATTATTGTCATATCGATATTGTACATGGAGATGTATTATTGTCATATCGATATTGTACATGGAGATGTATTATTGTCATATCGATATTGTACATGGAGATGTAAAATTGTCAATATTCTCATAACGAAATCGTACATGCTCATATATGATTACCATTAATGACATATCAAAATTGTACATGGTGATGTATTGATAGTATTATTGTGATATCGAAATTGTATATGATGTATCATTGCCATATCAAAATTTTACAGGCTCATATTTTATTGTCATTATTGCCATATCATAAATGTACATGGAGATGTATTATTGTTATTATTGGGATCATGCGGCAGCAATGAGAATAGAAAACGATGTAAGCTCTTTCCAAAATATCAAAAGAGGAGTCAGGCAAGGTTGTGTTTTGTCACCAGACTTGTTTTTATTTTTAAGCGAAACCATCATGAAAAACCTAGAAGAATACCCTGGATTAAAGATTGTAGGACAAGTGATAATATTCCTTACGCAGATGACACCGTGCGTATTGCAGAAAATGAAATAGATGTACAAAACCTTGTGGACATGATAGAAATAGAAAGCAAAAATAAAGGATTCGAGTTAAATGCAAGAAGACGTAAGTCATCGTAATCAGTAAAAACATGAGATCCCCTCACGTAAAATAACAGCAAATGGCACAACTTCGATACAGGTTGATAAGTTTACATATCTGGGAACGGTCATCTCACCAGACAGCAGACGCACATCAGAAGTAGCCAGCAGAATCGGCCAAGTCAAAACAGCATCCAAGGAGATGAAAGGCATTCTTACCAACAAATGCTTATCAATTAACATCAAAAAGCGACTTCTTGAATGTTACATAGAATCGATAATGTCATACGGTTGTGAGGCGTGGACAGTCAACAAGCAAAGCGAGAAAAAGACTGAGGCAGCTGAAATGCAGTTTCTAAGCAGAATCTGAGTTCCATGGACAGCAAGGAAAACACAGTCTTGATGAACGCAGACACAAGAAGACCATCGAAATGAAGATTAGGTAAAGACAGGCAACATTTATAGGCCATTTTATGAGGAAATGAGAAGTAGATCATCTGGTTACAACAGGAAAGCTGGAGGGAAAGGGAACACCAGGTAGACCCATGGAGAAAATATTGGACGGACTTGCAGGGTGGCTGAGGACAGGGTGGAAGATGTGCTCGTGGTGACAAGGGATAGATGTACATGGAGGGCCATGATCGCCAACGCCATACGGCAGGGCACATGATGATGATGATGATGACTGACATATCGAAATTGTGCGTGGTGACGTATGATTGCAAGTCTGTCCAATATTCTTTCCCTGGGTCTACCCGGTGCTCTCTTTCCCTCCATCTTTCCCATTGTGACCAAGTGCTCTAATTCCCCTTTTCTCATAAAATGGCCTATAAATGTTGCCTGTCTTTCTTAATCTTCGTAATGAATGTTTTTCTTGTGTCTCCATCCACCAGGACCGTCTCATTTGTTTTCTTTTCTATCCATGGAACTTTCAACATTCTTCTTAGAAAGCACATCTCGGATGCCTCAACCTTGTTCTGGTTTTGCTTGTTGACTGTCCACGTCTCACAACCGTTTAACATTGTCGGTTCTATATAACATTCAAGAATTCTATTCCCGATGTTATTTGACAGGCATTTGTTGGTAAGAATGCCTTTCATCTTTTGAATGCTGTTTTGGCTTGGCCAATTCTCCTGGCTATTTCTGATGTGTATCTGCTGTCTGATGAAATGATCTTTCCCAGATATTTAACGTTATCAACCTGTCTCAAGTTGTGTTGTTTGCTGTTATTTTGCATGAGGGGATGTCATGTGTTTTACAGATTACCATGACTTCCGTCTTCTTGCTATTTAGTTCCAACCCTTTATCTTTACTTTCTATTTCACGAAAAGATTTACCTCTCCCAACAAAACACACAAATGAAGAACTCCCATCTGTATTCTCCAAGTATTTCACCACCAAAATACAAACTCTTCGTGACAGGCTTGACAGGACACCCTGTCAACCATGCCCACCTGATCCTTCCTTCTCTGGCACACCACTTATTACTTTTACCCCAGTCTCACAAGAAGAAATTCTCAACAATCAGATCCATGTCGTTCAAAACCTGCGAACTGGATCCTCTTCCAGGTTCTCTCTACTCTGACTGTCTCCCTACGCTCCTCCCATTCATCACTGACATCATCAACACTTCTCTCCAAACTGGAACTTTCAAGTCTGCTATTGTTCACCCTCTCCTCAAGAAATACAATTTAGACCCAAATGAACTGAAAAATTACCGGCCTATCTCTAATCTCTCTTTCTTGTCAAAACTCATCGAAAAAGTTGTCCTCAACCAACTGAACTCTCACCTGTCTGCCAATAATCTCCTCAATCCTTTCCAGTCAGCCTACCGCCAGTGCCATAGCACTGAAACTGCCTTGCTACACATTCTCAACAATCTCCACCTTGCAACAGATACTGACAAAGTCTCTCTCCTCACACTCCTTGATCTGTCTGCAGCCTTTGATACCATTCATCATGGTATTCTCCTTTCTAGACTTCATCATACTTTTGGCATCTCTGACATTGCTCTCTCCTGGCTCACTTCATATCTATCAAACAGAAAACAAACTGTTCTCATCAATGGCACTTACTCTCAGCCTGCATACCTGACCTGTGGTGTTCCACAGGGATCTGTCCTTGGCCCTGTTCTTTTTACTCTTTACACCTCCCCCCTGTCCATCATCATCAACTCCCACTCTATAAAACACCACTTCTATGCTGATGACACCCAACTTCAAGACAGTGACTCACCTGACAATATACAGCGCCTCCTGACTCGCACCACTGAGTGTTACTCGGACATTAAAAATTGGATGACATACAACAAACTTCAGCTAAATGATGACAAGACAGAAGCTATCCTCATTGGCACCCGTCAGAAACTTTCTCAGCTGCCTCCTCTTTCTCTCCCATTATGTAACACATCAGTCCCAATTTCTGATTCAGCTAAAAACCTTGGTGTCTGCATTGACTCTACCCTCTCCATGAACAACTTTGTTTCTCAAACTGCCAGATCTTGCTACTATCACCTCCATCGTATAAGCCTGATCAGGAAGTATCTCTCTGTGGAAACAACTGCAAAACTCGTTCTCTCCTTCATAATGTCTCGCATTGACTATTGCAATTCACTCCTGTCCGGTCTTCCTGCCTCCACCACTCACATCCTACAACGCATTCAAAACAATGCTGCACGCCTTGTACTCAAAAGAAAAAAGCTGACCACATATCTCCTCTCCTGGCACAACTTCACTGGCTCCCTGTGGGCCTGATGGAGGACGGAGGAAATACAAACTAGACACCATGTGCTACAAAAGCCTCAATAACGCAGCCCCCGATTACCTGTCAAGCCTACTTGAGATCTATGTTCCCTCACGTACCCTCCGCTCTGCCTCCGATCCTCTGACTTTTCGCTTTCCACACACTAAGCTCAATACCTATGGTCCACGAGCCTTCTCTGTTTCTGGTCCGCTCTCCTGGAACAAACTTCCTCTCTCAGTCCATCAGCAACCTACTTTTGTCTCCTTCAAGTCCAATCTCAAAACTCACCTTTTCTCCTCTGCATAAAATCCTGACCTCACTCAATCCCCTCTGCAGCCTGTCTCCACTCGGAGGGGAATCACATTGCAATATATAATTGTATATAATATGCTCTCTATAATTTTCCATTGCTTTTATTCTTTCTCCCCATTTATAGCCGTGTGCGTGTGTGTGTGTGTGTGTGCGTGGGTGCGTGTGTGTGCGTGCGTGCGTGTGTGTGCGTGCGTGCGTGTGTGTGTGTTTCAGCGCTTAGATTTGATTTTATCAAGATTTTGCGCTATATAAATATTGTAATTATTAATTATTATTATTATTTGTATAATATTCACAGGATTTTGTAGGTCTGTCATTTTCTGCAATGAGTACGGTGTCATCTGCGTATAGAATGTTGTTTATCATTTTTCCTCCAACCTTCAATCCAGTGTATTCTTCTAGGTTTCTCATGTTTTCGCTGTAAAGTGAAAACAGATCTGGTGACAGAACACAACTTTGCCTGACTCCTCTTTGATATTTTGGAAGAAGCTTATGTAGTTTTCTATTCTAATTGCAGCATTTTGTTCCCAATACATATTTCTGATTATTCATAGAACTTTTCCGTCAATATTGAGTCTTTCTAGATGGTTGATCAATTCTTCATGTCTTACCTGGTCGAAAGCCTTGGTATAATCAGCAAAGCATAAATATAAATCCTTATTCATCTCGATTGACCTCTCTATGATAGTTCGTAGGATGTTAATAGCTTCTTTCCCTTCACCAAATCCACACTGTTTTTCTGCTATCTCTCTTCTGATTCTATTCGTTGTTCTCATCATGATAATTCTTAATAGGATTTTTGTTACATGACTCATCAAGCTGATTGTGCGATTGAGTTCGCATTCTATAGCCCGTTTTTGTTCAATCAGCAATGAAAATTGATTTTGACATAATTATCTTTGGGGATTTTTTCCTGTGTCAAAAATTTTATTTAGGATGACTGTAATTTTTTTCAAATGCCAAATTCCTCCAGGGCTTCAATCATCTCTGTAGTAATTTTGTCTAGTCCTGGGGCTTTTCCTGGTTTCATCTTTTTCAGTGCTGCTCTAACTTCCTCTTTCATTATGGGTGGTCCTTCAACGTTCTTTCTTTTAATGTGTTCTACCTTTCTGTCATCTTCAAAAATGTCTTTAATGTACTCTCCCCTTCTATCTAATATGTTGTCTTTTCCCATGATAAGCGTACCATTTTTCGATTTTAAGCAACCAGTTGATGTGCAGGTCTTTTTCATTGTCATTATTGTCATATCAAAATTGTACATGTTGATGTTTTATTGTCACTATTTCATAACGAAATTGTATATGGAGATATATCATTGTCATATCGAAATTATACATGGTGATGTATCGTTTCATTATCGTCATTTCGTAATCATACATTGTGATGTATTATTGTCATATGGACATTGTACATGCTGGTATATTATTTTCAGTATTGTCATATTAAAATTGTACATGGTGATGCATTGTTATCATTATTGTCATATCACATTTGTGCAGGGTAATCTATTATTGTCATTATTTCATAACGAAATTGTACAGAGATACATTATTGTCATAACAAAATTATACATGGTGATGTATCGTTTCATTATCGTCATTTTGTAATTGTACATTGTGATGTATTATTGTCATATTGAATTTGTATATGGTGATGTATTATTGTCATATTGAATTTATATATGGTAATGTATTATTGTCATATTGAATTTATATATGGTAATGTATTATTGTCATTTTGAATTTGTACATGGAGATGTATTATTGTCTTTATTGTCATATCGAATTCATGCATGATGATGCATTATTGTGATAATGAAATTGTACGTGGTGGTATATTATTGTTATATCAAAACTGTCATCATCATCATCAGGTGCCCTGCCACATGGCGTTGGCGATCATGGACTTCCATCTGCCTCTATCTCTCGTTGCCCCTAGCATCTCCCCCACCCTCCCCATCCCCAGCCATTCTGCAAGTCCGTCCAGCATTTTCTCCTGGGTCTACCCGGTGCTCTCTTTCCCTCCAGCTTTCCTGCCGTGACCAGTTGCTCCAAATCCCCCTTCCTCATAAAAGGGCCTATAAATGTTGCTTGTCTTTTCCTAATCTTCCTTATGAGTGATCTACTTGTGTCTGCCTCCATCAAGACTGTCTCGTTTGTTTTCTTTGCTGTCCATGGAACCCTCAACATTCTTCTTAGAAACCACATCTCGGCTGCCTCAGTCTTGTTCTGGCTTTGTTTGTTGACTGTCCATGCCTCGCATCTGTACAACAGTATTGGTTCCATACAACATTCAAGAACTCTCTTCCTGATGTTAATTGATAGGCATCTGTTGATAAGAATGCTTGTCATCCTCTTGAATGTTGTTTTGGCCTGGCCGATTCTGCCGGCTATTTCCGATGCGCATCTGCCGTCTGATGAAATGATCGTTCCCAGGTATTTGAATTTATCAACCTGTGTCAAGGTTGTGTCATTTGCTGTTATTTTGCATGAGGGGATTTCATGTTTTTACTGATCACCATGACTTCAATCTTCCTGCTGTTTAGTTTCAGGCTCTTACCTTTGCTTTCTATTTCTAGTATATTCACAAGGTTTTGTAGGTCTCTTACACTTTCTGCAATTAGCACGGTGTCATCTGCATATCGAATATTGTTTATCATTTTCCCTCCAACCTTTAATCCAGGGTCTTCTTCTAGGTTTCTCATGATGTTTTCGCTGTAAAGTGAAAACAGAACTGGTGACAAAACACAATCCTGTCTGACTCCTCTTTTGATATTTTGGAAAGAGCTTACATTGTTTTCTATTCTCATTGCAGCTGTTTGTTCACAGTACATATTTCTGATTATTCGTAGATCTTTTCCATCAACATTGAGTCTCTCCAGTTGGTTGATCAATTCATCATGTCTTACCCGATCGAAAGACTTGGTGTAGTCAACAAAGCATAAATATAAATCCTTATTCATCTCATTTGTCCTCTCTATGATAGTTCTTAGGATGTATATGACATTAATAGTTCCTTTCCCTTCCACAAATCCACACTGTTCTTCTGCTATTTCTCTTTTGATTCTATTCCTTGTCCTCATCATGACTATTCTTAACAGGATTTTTGTTACATGGCTCATCAGACTGATTGTGCGATGGAGTTCGCATTCTATAGCCGTGTCTTCTTTGGAAGTGCAATGAAAATTGATTTTGACATATCTTTGGGGATTTTTCCAGTGTCGTAAATCTCATTTAGGAGGACTGTTATTTTTTCTATGCCAAATTCCTCCAGGGCTTCAATCATCTCTGTAGTAACGTTGTCTGGTGCTGGGGTTTTTCCCGGTTTCATCTTTTTCAGTGCCGCTCTGACTTCATCTTTCATTATGGGTGGTCCTTCAAAGTTCTTTTTTTTAATGTGTTCTTCGTTTCTGTCATCCTCAGAAAGGTCTTTAATGTACTCTCCCCATCTGTCTAATATTTTGTCTTTTTCCATGATAAGCGTGCCATCTTTCGATTTCAAGCAACCAGTTGATGTACATGTATTTTTTCTGTGGACAATTTCTTCAACTCGTCTGCACACACCCCGAGGACCCGCCCTGTGTTGGTCCTCCATTCCCTTGCTTGCACCCTGACCTCAGCCAAGCTTCCCTAGCCTCTCTGCACCTATTCCCAATCTCCCTGTCCATCTTTCTGCAGATCTCCCCATCTCTCCCTGCCCTCCTCCTTTCCTCCACCAAGCCCAAAATTTCACCAGTCATCCAGCTCCCTTTCACCTCTCCATCCGCCCTAGGGATCTCTTCACAAGCCTCGCCCATCGAATTCCCCAACCCTGTCTACCGCTCCATCTGTCTTCAAGAGTCCAAGGTCTAATTTGATGCTGTTTTTGGTCTGTCTCCCTCTCCTCAATTTCAATCTAAATCTTCCCACCACAGGACCATGGCCACCGTTGCAGTCTGCGCCCGGCAGCGCCTTCGCTGACAGTAAAGAATCCTCCGCTGACCAGGATGCAGACAATCTGACCTTTGGCATCATCCGTGCCCACTCCACAAGTCTCTCACCCCCCTCATCCTGCGTACCAAGGCCACGAGGTCCAACTACATCCTCCACCCTATCCTGTCCCACTATAGCAAAACTGTACATGGAGATATATTATTGTCATTATTGTCATTCTGAAATTGTATAAAGTATTGAGTTAATGTCATATCAAAATTTTACATGTAAATGTATTATTGTCACAACTGTCATATCGGAGATATGTATGATGATGTTTTATTATCATATCGTAATTGTACATTTAGATGTGTTATTTTATTATGTCATATCGAAATCGTACGTGGGGGTGTATTATTGTCACTTTGAGTTCGTACATAGTGGTGTATTAATGTCACATCGAAAGTGTACATGGTAGTGTATTATTTTCATATAAAATTGTACATGGAGATGTATTATTGTTATTAAGGTCATATCGAAATTGTACATGGTGGTGTATTATTGATGTATCAAAATTGTACATGGAGATGTATTATTGTCATATTGTCATATCAAAATTGTACCTGCAGATGTAGTACTGTCATATAAAAAATATTCACATCATTATGTGTTACACTTTTGATGCTATTTCTACCAGTACTACCATTCAACTACTATTGCTTAAATATATTTTGATAATATGTCAATGACTGATTGATATATTTAAGCGTTTTGTACACAAACATACTCAGGCACAATTTCAGCTAATTCATGGGCGTTAAGACGGTTAACAACAACAGTTAAGCTTGTACAAAACACGCAGTATCATAGTCAGTGGCGCCTACTGATTGTAGGGGCACAGGTATGTATGTATGTGAAATGTTGCCATAACACAGAATAATCGTCTTATGCAATCGAGTGCGGCAGGTTAAATACTGTCTTAAGGAAGGGAGAGCTTGCTGTAAATCACAGTGGTTAAAATCACCAACAATTAAACGGGGAGAATCACATAGTGATGAGGTGAAGGTCACAGACACCTGCAGCAGATATCAGATCGAAACCTGGAGTATAAGAAATACCAAAATGACAAGTAAACCATGACACAGAAAAGGCTACTGTATTCATTGACAGAACAGCAGATTTGACTGTGACACTGGTCTCATTCAAAACCATGGTGATTTCAAGCGAAGTAAGAATACCACCTACTATGTGTATGCCCTCTCCTGCCTGCTTGGTTCAATTGTCATTTTCTGAAGACCAATGACATCACTGTGTGAAATCAACAAGAATGCAACACTACTACATTGGCTGATATATATATATCGGATAAACTTCAGTAAATCAAGCCCACATTACAGTAGTGTGGTTATTTCTGTTTATGTGATAAATTTGACATGTCATACATCATCCTGACATTCTTCATTCATAATAATATTTCTTTCAGCTACTACTTCATGGTGCACAGTGAGCTTCATCATAAATCAACTTGTATTGTTGTACTTTGTGAAACCATCATGCTCTTACTGATATTGATTTATAAGTATACGTTGGTTCTTTCATTTAACCGCTCTTTCCTGTGACTTCTAACAGGGGAATCCTGAATGAAACCAACCAACCAACAAACAAACGAAAATAATAAAACATGTGGAGATGGGATGTGGAGGGGATAGAGCAAGAGGCAGAAAGTTTAAAAGGAAGGCATAGAGACACAGAAAAGGGTCCTGGGTGAGTAGATAAATGGAGCTGATATATAAATAGAATTAGTATCTAACACTAATAATGATACCTATGAAGAAAACTATCACTAAAACACAAATGTTATAACATTACATAATGCATAAACAAGACTGTGTACCAGTGATTCTGAAATTTCAAAAATCATAAGTTAAAATTTGATGTTACTCCTTCAAATGAGCATCAGGATATATGTTGGGAGTGTGATGTTTTTGTTTTGTTTTCGTTTTGCTCAAGAAAAGATTCTATTTTCAACAGAAATCAGAAAAAATGTGATGCAGTGTGACCTGTTAACCACATATTGACTTCAAAGTTTTAAAATATTTTCTTTTCAAAGCATTTTGTCAAATACGAAAATAAACAGTAACAACGGATTTCATATAATAGAGAAGCCATATGTTCATATAAGTTGTAGAAAATATTTTATCCTTTCTCATGACACACGCTTTTCATTTAAGTGTTCTGAATATCCAGTCGATAATGCTAAATCTAGTGAGTTGTAACACATAATAATGATTACCTATGAAGAAAACTATCACTAAAAACACAAATTTATACCATTACATAATGCCATAAACAAGGACTGCTGTACAGTGATTCTGAAATTTCAAAATTCATAAGTTAAATTTTGATGTTACTCTTCAAATGAGCATCAGGATATATGTTGGGAGTGGATGTTTTTGTTTTGTTTTCGTTTTTTTGCTCAAGAAAAGAATTTATTTTCAACAGAAATCAGAAAAAA
>JAPXFY010003469.1:0-2500 GCA_030674185.1 Monoplex corrugatus
AGATAACACAACTTTTTGCCATCATCGAGGATGGGTTGTGACCCTTCATCAAGGGGTATTGATCACATTCTTTTTTTTTCTTTTCTTTCTTTTTTTCTTTCGCGTGCAAACCAATCGTCAAGTTATTCTCTGTATTTCTTATATATATATATATATATATATATATATATATATATATATATATATATGTGTGTGTGTGTGTGTGTGTGTGTGTGTTATTATAGTATTGTGTGTGTGTGTGTGTGTGTGTGTGTGTGTGTGTGTGTGTGTGTGTGTGTGTGTGTGTGTGTGTGTGACATCATGTCTATAAAGAGACTGGATCTAAAGTAGTTAACCACCCCTCGCCCCTCGTAACAGACGCACAGACAAAACGCCGTGCTTTCTCTGAATCAATACTCGTGATCAGAAAGAAAATAATAAATATTATAAAAAAATTAAATTAAAAAAAAAAAAAGCACTAGGCTTTGGAAATTATGTACGGTTCATCACTAGAGACTGTCGTCTCTGTTTTTTGTTTTTGTTTGTTTTTATTTTATTTTGTTTCTTCCCAGCTGTCAAAGTCCAAATCAACACTGTCAGTATCGAACAATACTGTTTCTTCTTTTGGCATGGGATTACAATTGTGTGGTCGTGTACAGGGCTTGGGTGGAGGTCCGTGTGTGTGTGTGTGTGTGTGTGTGTTGTGTGTGTGTGTGTGTGCGTGTGTGTGTATTTGTGTTTGTGTGTGTATATGTGTGTATGCGTGTGTGTATGTGTGTGTGTGTATGTGCGTGTGTGGTGTGTGTGTATGTGTGTGTGTGTGTGTGTGTGTGTGTGTGTGTGTGTGTGTGTGTGTGTGTGTGTGTGTGTGTGTGTGTGTTAGTGCTCGTTTGTATGAATGTGTCAGCGTGTGTGTGCGTGCATGTATGTGTGTGTTGTGTGTGTGTGTGTGTGTGGGTGTGTGAGTGTGTGTGTGTCTGCATATGTGTGTGTGTGTGTGTGTATGTGCGGTGGGTGGGGGGGGGGAGGGGGTGGCGAGTTGCCGGCACTGTGTTCTGTTTTGTTCATTGGGTTGTTGATCTGGTTGGTTGGTAGGTTATCAAGTTGTTTTATCATTTGTTTGTTTGTTTGTTTATTTGTGAAGAAAGAAGGGAGACAGAGAAGGAGAAGGAGGAGGAGGAGGAGGAGGAAAGGAGAAGGGAAAAACGAAAGATTTTGTTGTTGTTTTGTTGTTGTTGTTGTTGTTGTTGTTGTGTGTGTGGGGGGGGGGGGGGTATTTTTTTTATTTATTTATTTTTTTTTTGAGTGTGTGATCATATGTCTTCTTCTTCTGTTATAGTCTAAAGGGAAGTCGTGTTAGTTTTGTTTTTGAGGAGAAGGGAAAAAATTGAAAGATTTTATTGGTATTGTTTTTGTTGTTGCTGTTTCTTATTTTGTTATCATATCTCTTCTTCTTTTCTTGTTATCTAAAAGGAAGCTGTGTTAGTTTTGTTTTTTGGTAAATTTTGTTTTTCGCATGAAAACTAATCGTCAAGTTATCCTATTCATTTTCAATGACAGCATCAAATTCCTGATACCTCTTAACAGATTCTTCGTCTAATAACAAAAATCGATTGCAATCATATCGACAGTTAATACAAACAACAACAAGCAACAAGAATCAGTAGAAGAAGAAAAATACAACCGATAACAATAACAATGATAAAAAAAAAAACAATAAAAAAAAATAGTATGAAAGCGATGATAATAATAATAGTAATAACATAATGGTATTAACAATTGTGACATAAATAGATAAATGAATCTATGACCCTGTAGAACTTTGCTTGAGATCTGATTCTGAGGGGAGGGGGGGTAGGAGGGGAGGTGGAGCAGATTTCGTCATCTCAAAGATCTGACGGAAAAAAAAAAAAAGAAGGAAAAAAAAAAAAAAAAAAAAGGACAGGTTGTCGAAAAGGGGGAGAAGGACGGGGGATGGGTAAGGGGAGGGAAGGAGGGCAACAGGGGAAGGAAGGAGAGGGATCAAGATCAGAAATGGGGGGTGGGGGGGGGTGGAAAGGAGAAAAGAAAAAAGGGGGTGGGGGGAGTTCAGTTAGTCTTGATGTCCAGTATGGCCGCGCGTGCCGCTCGCGCGCTGGTGCACAGCGCGCGCGCGCTAAAACACCGCACATGCGCTTATGTGACCGAAATTATTTTTTTTTCTCTCTCGTCGCTGTTATTGTGAATTGTTGAAAAAAAAAAAAAGGAACAAAAAACTCATAAAAAGAATAAATAATAATAATAATAAAAAAAAAATTAATTAAAAAGCGTCTATTGCTTTTCCCGTCAATCTTCACTCATCATGTCGGTACGTAACCTGTTGCTCACGCGCAAAAGAATTCATTTGACCTGATTGTCATTTCTCTATTTTTCTGTCTCTCGTTCTTTATTTGTTTTTCGTCTTTTCTTCCTTGTCTTTCTCTCTCTGTCTGTCTGTAAGGCAGCAATGGCACGGAGTCATTAATTTTAGTGGCTCTCTTCG
>JAPXFY010003469.1:15000-21689 GCA_030674185.1 Monoplex corrugatus
CATGGGGACAGACAGGGTGAAGAACACACACACACACACACACACACACACACACACGCACGCACGCACACACACACACAGCAACACGAGTAGGGAAAGAGAGACAATGGGGCACAGACAGTGTGTGTTAAGGAGAGAGCACACACACACACACACACACACACACGCGCGCGCGCGCGCGCGCGCACGCACACACACACACAGAGTAGGGAAAGAGAGACAATGGGGCACAGACAGTGTGTGTTGAGAGAGAAGAAAGAAAGAGAGAGAGAGAGGAGAGAGAGCACACACACACACACACACACAACACACACACACACACACACACACACACACACACACACACACACACACACACACACGCATCAGCCAATAAATCAAAATGCCAGAATTAAAAAAGAAAAAAGGAAGAAGACTAAATCTGACGCGTCCCACATGCGTGACTGACAAGAAATGAATGACATTTTAACATTGTGTGTTAATTAGGTTTTGAATGGCCACGCCCGTTGCTTTTTGGAGCTGTCCTTGTTGTGTGTGTGTGTGTGTGTGTGTGTGTGTGTTGTGTGTGTGTGTGGTGTGTGTCTGTATGTGTGTCTGTGTGTGTGTGTGTCTGTGTGTGTGTGTCTGTGTGTGTGTGTGCGTGTGTGTGTGTGTGTTTGTGTATGTGTGTCTGTGTGTGTGTCTGTCTGTGTGTCTGTGCGCCCATGTGTTTGTGCGTCTATGTGTGTGTGTGTGTGTGTGTTGTGTGTGTGTGTGTGTGTGTGTGTGTGTGTGTGTGTGCGTGTGTCTGTGTGTCTGTGTCTGTGTGTGTGTGTCTGTGTCTGTGTATCTGTGCGCCCCATGTGTTTGTGCGTCTACGTGTGTGTGTGTGTGGTGTTGTGTGTGTGTGTGTGTTGTGTGTGTGTGTGTCTGTGTCTGTGTATGTGTGTGTCTGTGTGTCTGTGTGTGTGTCTATGTCTGTGTGTGTGTGTGTGTGTCTGTGTGTATGTGTGTCTGTGTGTCTGTGTCTGTGTGTGTGTGTCTGTGTGTCTGTGTGTGTGTCTATGTCTGTGTCTGTGTGTGTCTGTGTCTGTGTGTGTGTGTCTGTGTGTGTCTATGTCTGTGTCTGTGTGTGTGTGTGTGTCTGTGTGTGCGTGTGTGTGTGGTGTCTGTGTGTGGTGTGCCTGTGTGTGTGTGCGGTGTGTGTGTGTGTTTGTGTATGTGTGTCGTGTGTGTGTGTGTCTGTCTGTGTGTCTGTGTGTCTGTGCGCCCATGTGTTTGTGCGTCTATGTGTGTGTGTGCGTGCGTGTGCGTTTGAGTGTGTGTGTGTTGTGTGTGTGTGTGTGTGTGTGTCTGTGTGTGTGTGTCTGTGTCTGTGTGTGTGTGTGTGTCTGTGTCTGTGTGTCTGTGCGCCCATGTGTTTGTGCGTCTATGTGTGTGTGTGTGTGTGTGCGTGTGCGCGCGCGCGCGGTGTGTGTGTGTGGGTGTGTGTGTGTGTGTGTGTGTGTGTGTGTGCGTGTGTGTGTGTGTGTCTGTGTGTGTGTGTTCTGTGTCTATGTGTGTGTGTGTCTGTGTCTGTGTGTCTGTGCACCCATGTGTTTGTGCGTCTATGTGTGTGTGTGTGTGTGTGTGTCTGTGTCTGTGTGTGTGTGTCTGTGTGTCTGTGTGTGTGTCTATGTCTGTGTGTGTGTGTGTGTGTGTCTGTGTGTCTGTGTGTCTGTCTGTGTGTGTGTGTCTATGTGTCTGTGTGTGTGTCTATGTCTGTGTGTGTGTGTGTGTGTGTCTGTGTCTGTGTGTGTGTCTATGTCTGTGTGTGTGTGTGTGTGTGTGTGTGTGTGTGTGTGTGTGTGTGTGTGTGTGTGTGTCTGTGTCTGTGTCTGTGTCTGTATCTGTGTGTCTGTTCGTTCGTTATTTCCTTTAACGTCTATTCACATATGTGCTTTTAGACGGGAAAAACAAAAAAAAAACAAAAAAAAAGGTGCGTAAGGAATGAATGAATCTATGTAATCATGAAGGCATTGTATCAATTAAGGTAACAATTAATGTAACATCAAACAAATTAACGAACAAAAAAAAACAATCAGAACATTATATCAGTCAGGCTTCATCGAATTTCTCGGGGCTGTGTGGGAGTTACAGGTATAAAACAGTTTGGCTGAATCAAAGGAAACGACCTACAGGACTGTGCAGTAAACGTCTAGCAATGTGTAAATACAGAGTGAAATCAGTATGTTTCTGTTTTAAGTTTGTAAATGACGCAGGGAAATAAGGTCGCATTCGTTGACAACACAAAAGGTTATAAAATCACCACAGATACATTTGATGGTTTTACTAAATTTAGTTCAAAGTGAATTGAGAGTTAATCTGTAAGCTAAAGTTATCTCTTGTCTTGTAAAACCCTGGTAATTTACCGAGAAGGGGCGAAGATCACATTGCGCTTTTACTTTGTTTTCTAATATAGCATTCATTTCATGTTCAGAGAGTGGTAAATCAAGTTTAGTACTCCAGCCCTATTCATTGCTGCATTTTTTGCTATTCTGTCGATCCGATCGTTAAAAAGGATACCACAGTGTGATGGGATCCAACAAAAAGTAACCTGTGTATTATTTGTTATTAAACAATGAATTAGAAATTTTATCTCAAATATTAACGAACTATTTACTTTATGTTCGCAACATTTTAAGGATTGTAATGCAGATTTCGAATCTACACATAATAGGATACTAAACAAAGTTATGGGTAGATCTACTATATATTTCAGTGCCATTAGGATGGCAACTAATTCAGAAGTGAAGATTGAATGTCCCTGTCCTAAAGAGTAAGCCTTTTCTACTTAAAATTTAGGAATTAGAAAGCCAGCGCCTGCTTTACCATCATCTAGAACAGAGCCATCTGTAAAGATTTTTAAGTAATGTGAATATTTTTTGTGTAGATGTGACAGAACATTAATTGCTAACAAGTGTGGATTAATATCTTTTGTCAGGTCAGTATCAGTGTAGTTATCAAAAATAGCATTGGACAGTTCCCAGGGGGGTAGAGGACAACATATCATTTTATGTGAAACTTTGTTAGGTAATACGTGAGAAAATTTGAAGAGCTCATTTGTGTAAGTGGATATTGTTTCTTGTGACTTTATTGTTCTTGCTCTCTTGGGGAAATGGATGTCGGACCGAATTTTAAGTTCCGTACTGGCATAATTAGCTACTGCATTTGCTCTAACTATATATTTAGCAGTTGATAACTTCCTCCAATCTTCCAAGGGAAGGATGCCGGCTGTTTTATATACTTCTTGTGTTTTTGTATACACCGGTACCCCAAGAGCACATTTAATATCTAAGCTTTGAAGTTTTTTCAAATAGCATTTTGGAGCTGAAAAATAGACCTCTTGACCATAAGCCAACTTAGATCTGACTAAAACTGTGACAAGATGTAACAACGTTTTAGTGTCCTGTCCCCAGGACTGTTTACTAATAATTCTTATTAAATTATAGCTTTTCATAGTTTTACATAACAAGGCATCAATATGTTCTTTCCACTGTAAACTAGAAGTCAATTGTACTCCCAGAAATTTCACGTGAGTAGTATATTTCAGTTCCTCATCACCAATTTTAAACAACGGTACTTCTTTCGGACTGAGACCATTATTAAAAAGCATCATGTGTGTTTTTTCATTGGATATTTCCAGACCGTTAACTGTCAAGTAAGTGGAAATATTATTAATTTCATGTTGATAGACCTTTTTAATGTATTTTATTTCTCTCAAGGAAGTCTTCCATTTTAACGAAACATTCATCCAGATCGCTATATCATCAGCGTACTGAGCAACGTTTACATTGTTTGAGACTTGAGTTGGTAGGTCATAGATCAAAATATTAAATAATAGAGGAGATATTACGGAACCCTGAGGAATTCCCATGTTTACAGATCGTTTTTCAGAGTATGTATTACCTATTTTAGCGACTATACTTCGGTCATTTATAAATGTTTTGATAAAATTATAAAGATTACCGTTGAGACCAATATGTTTAAATTTTAACAAAAGTTTCGCATGCCAGACTTGATCGTATGCTTTTTTAAGATCAAAGAAGGTAGCTAAGACATTTTTATGACCATTGTTTTGTGAAATTATAATAGGCACAATCTTATTATAATTTACACATATATCACGCCTAAACGAATATTATCCATCAAGGAATTTCACTTACTTTTTGTTAGGCCTGATCGGTTCTCTCTCAATATGAACCTAGATCTATACATTCATCTTCTCGTCTATCCATCTGTTTAATTACTCGTTTATCTTTTTATGCTTTGTTTTGTTTGTTGTTGTTGTTTGTTTTTCACATGCCACAGAAGCATACATAGACATTAACAATATGTCTCCTGTGACAAGAAAACAAACCCAACTGGGCTCAAAGTCATATGAACCTGGATCTATATATTCATCTTCTCGTCTATCCATCTGTTTTTTCACTCATTTACCCATAATGTTATGTTGTTGTTGGTGGTGTTATTGTTTTAACATACTACAGAAACATACATGGACATTGACAATATCTCCTGTGACAGGAGAATAAAACCAACTTGGCTATAAGCAATGTGAACTTGAATCCGTTTCTTCATCTTCTCGTCTATCCATCTGTTTATTTATTCATTTACCTTTTATGTTGTTGTTGTTGTTGTTATTGTTTTAACATGCTACAGAAACATACATGGACATTAACAATATCTCCTGTGACAGGAGAATAAAACCAACTAGGCTATAAGCAATATCAACCTGAATCTATTTCTTCATCTTCTCATTTATCCACCTGTTTAGTTGTTCATTTATCTTTTATGTTGTTGTTGTTGTTGTTATTGTTTTAACATACTACAGAAACATACATAGACATTGACAATATCTCCTGTGACAGGAGAATAAACCCAACTGGGCTATAAGCCATATGAACCTGGATCTATATATTCATCTTCTCGTCTATCCATCTGTTTATTTACTCATTTAAATTTCATGTTGTTGTTGCTGTTGTTGTTGTTGTTATTGTTTTAACATACTTCAGAAACATACATAGACATTAACAATGTCTCACATGAAAGGAAGATAAAACCAACTGGGTTATAAGCAATGTGAACTTGAATCTGTTTCTTCATCTTCTCGTCTATCCATCTGTTTATTTATTCATCTACCTTTTATGTTGTGTTGTTGTTATTGTTTTAACATACTACAGAAACGTACATACACATTAATAATGTCCTTTGTGACAGGAGAATAATTCAACTGGGCTTTCAGCAATATGAACGTGAATCTATTTCTTCATCTTCTCGTCTCTCCATCTGTTTATTTATTCATTTAATTTTTATGTTGTTGTTGTTGTTTCAACATACTTCAGAAACATACATAGACATTGACAATGTCTCTTGTGACGGAAAAATCAAACTACCTGGGTTATTAGCAATATGAACCTGAATCCATTTATTCATCTTCTCGTCTATCCATCTGTTTATTTACTCATTTATCTTTTATGGTTTTTTTTTTTTCGGTTTGTTTGTTTTTGGTTTTTGGTTCACATACCACAGAAGCATACACAGACATTGACAACATTTCCTGTGACAGGAAAATAAAACCACTCCTTTCTTCAGTCGTGTGGAGTGGTTGGGTTTTTCCCATGGTCGATAGGTGGAGAGTTCTGCTCTTGTCAGTCTCTGTCTCTCTCTGTGTGTTCTCTCTCTCTCTCTCTCTCTTCGTCTCTCTCTGTCTCTGCCTGTCCTTCTCTCTCTCTCTCTTTCTCTCTCTCTCTCTCCCTCTCTTTCTTTCTCTCTCTCTCTCTTCGTCTCTCTGCCTGTCCTTCTCTCTCTCTCTCTTTCTTTCTCTCTCTCTCTCTCTCTCTTCGTCTCTCTCTGTCTCTGCCTGTCCTTCTCTCTCTCTCTTTCTCTTTCTCTCTCTCTCTCCCTCTCTTTCTTTCTCTCTCTTTTCTCTCTCTTTCTCTCTCTGTCTCTGATTGTCCTTCTCTCTCTCTCTCTCTCTCTTTCTCTCTCTCTTCGTCTCTCTTTGTCTCTGACTGTCCTTCTCTCTCTTTCTCTCTCCCTCTCTTTCTTTCTCTTTCTCTCTCTCTCTCTCTCTCTCTCTCTGTGACTCTGTCTCTTCTGATCTCCAAGTTGTTATGATACCCAGGGCACTCCTACACGTGTGGGGTGAGGGGGATTGAAAGGGTGAGGAGGGGGGGGGATAGCATGAAGAGAGAGAGAGAGAGAGAGAGTGTGTGTATGTGAGTTTCTTTTGTGTGTGTGTGTGTGTATCTGTGTGTGTATGTATGTGTGTGTGTGTGTTTTGTGTGTGTGTGTGTGTTGTGTGTGTGTGTGTGTGTGTGTGTGTGAATTGTGTGGTATGTGTGTTGTGTGATTCGTGTGGTGGTATGTTTGTGTCTGTATGGGGTGTGTGTGGTGTGTGTGTGTCTATATATGTATGTGTGTATGTGTGTGTGTGTGTGTGTGTATGAGAGAGGGGGGAAACAGAGAGGGGAAAGACAGAGAAGAAAGAAAGAAAAGAAGAGAAAAACGAAAAAAGAAAGAAGAAAGAAGAGAAAAACAGAGAGAGAAAGACAGAGAGAGGGGAGATAAAAAGACAAAGAGAGAAAGACAGAGAAAGAAGAAAGAGAGAAAGAAAGATCGAGAGAGAGAGAAAAAGAGAGACAGAGAGAGAGAAAAAAAGAAAAAGA
>JAPXFY010003470.1:0-17500 GCA_030674185.1 Monoplex corrugatus
GCAACACTATGGCAATATTAGGTGTACTCAACATTAGCAACACTATGGCAATATTAGGTGTACTCAACATTTGCAACACTACGGCAATATTAGGTGTACACAACATTACCAACATATGGCAATATCAGGTGTACACAACATTAGCAACACTATGGCAATATTAGGTGTACACAACATTACAACACTATGGCAATATTAGGTGTACACAACATTTACAACACCATAGCAATGTCAGGTGTACACAACATTACAACACTATGGCAATATTAGGTGTACACAACATTTACAACACCATAGCAATATCAGGTGTACACAACATTTACAACACCATAGCAATATAAGGTGTACACAACATTACCAACGCTATGGCAATATCAGGTGTACACAACATTAGCAACACTACGGCAATATTAGGTGTACTCAACATTAGCAACACTACGGCAATATTAGGTGAACACAACATTACCAACATTATGGCATATCAGGTGTACTCAACATTACAAACACTATGGCAATATCAGGTGTACTCAACATTACAAACACTATGGCAATATTAGGTGTACTCAACATTACCAACACCATAGCAATATCAGGTGTACTCAACATTACCAACACTATGGCATATCAGGTGTACTCAACATTACCAACACTATGGCAATATCAGGTGTACACAACATTACCAACACTATAGCAATATCAGGTGTACTCAACATTACCAACACCATAGCAACATCAGGAGTACACAACATTAACAATACCATAGCAATATCAGGTGTACACAACATTACCAACACTATGGCATATCAGGTGTACACAACATTACGAACACCATAGCATATCAGGTGTACACAACATTACCAACACCATAGCAATATCAGGTGTACTCAGCATTACCAACACTATGGCAATATCAGGTGTACTCAACATTACCAACACTATGGCAATATCAGGTGTACACAACACTACCAACACCATAGCAATATCAGGTGTACACAAAATTACCAACATTATGGCAATATCAGGTGTACACAACATTACCAACACCATAGCAATATCAAGTGTTACACAACATTACCAACACCATAGCAATATCAGGTGCACTCAACATTACCAACACTATGGCAATATCAGGTGTTACTCAACATTACCAACACTATGGCAATATCAGGTGTACACAACATTACCAAAACACTAGCAATATCAGGTGTACACAACATTACCAACAGTACAGCAATATCAGGTGTACACAACATTACCAACACCATAGCAATATCAGGTGTACACAACATTACCAATACCATAGCAATATCAGGTGTACACAACATTACCAACACTATGGCAATATCAGGTGTATACAACATTACCAACACTATAGCAATATCAGGTGTACACAACATTACCAATACCATAGCAATATCAGGTGTACACAACATTACCAACACTAAGGCAATATCAGGTGTATACAACATTACCAACACTATAGCAATATCAGGTGTACACAACATTACCAACACCATAGCAATATCAGGTGTCCACAACATTACCAACACCATAGCAATATCAGGTGTACACAACATTACCAACACCATAGCAATATCAGGTGTACACAACATTACCAACAGTATAGCAATATCAGGTGTACACAACATTACCAACACCATAGCAATATCAGGTATACACAACATTACCAATACCATAACAATATCAGGTGTACTCAACATTACCAACACTATGGCATATCAGGTGTACACAACATTACCAACACCATAGCAATATCAGGTGTACACAACATTACCAACACCATAGCAATATCAGGTGTACTCAACATTACCAACACTATGGCAATATAAGGTGTACTCAACATTACTAACAATATGGCAATATCAGGTGTACACAACATTACCAACACCATAGCAATATCAGGTGTGCACAACATTACCAACAGTATGGCAATATCAGCTGTACACAACATTACCAACACCATAGCAATATCAGGTGTACACAACATTACCAACACCATAGCAATATCAGGTGTACTCAACATTACCCACACTATGGCAATATCAGGTGTACTCAACATTACCAACACTATGGCAATATCAGGTGTACACAACTTACCAACACCATAGCAATATCAGGTGTACACAACATTACCAACACTATGGCAATATCAGGTGTACACAACATTACCAACACCATAGCAATATCAGGTGTACACAACATTACCAATAACATAGGAATATCAGGTGTACACAACAATACCAACACCATAGCAATATCAGGTGTACACAACATTACAAACACCATATCAATATCAGTTGTACACATTACCAACACCATAGCAATAGCAGGTGTACACAACATTACCAACACCATAGCAATATCAGGTGTACACAACATTACCAACACTATAGCAATATCATGTGTACACAACATTACCAACACCATAGCAATATCAGGTGTACACAACATTACCAATACCATAGCAATATCAGGTGTACACAACATTACCAACACCATAGCAATATCAGGTGTACACAACATTACCAACACTATGGCAATATCAGATGTACACAACATTACCAAACCATAGCAATATCAGGTGTACACAATATTACCAACACCATAGCAATATCAGGTGTACAAAACATTACCAACAGTATGACAATATCAGGTGTACACAACATTACCAGCACCATAGCAATATCAGGTGTACACAACATTACCAACAGTATGACAATATCAGGTGTACACAGCATTACCAATACCATAGCAATATCAGGTGTACACAACATTACCAATACCATAGCAATATCAGGTGTACACAACATTACCAACACCATAGCAATATCAGGTATACACAACATTACCAACACCATAGCAATATTAGGTGTACTCAACATTACCAACAATATAGCAATATCAGGTGTACACAACATTACCCCACCATAGCAATATCAGGTGTACACAATATTACCAACAATATGGCAATATCAGGTGTACACAATATTACCAACACTATTACAATATCAGGTGTACTCAACATCACCAACACCATAGCAATATTAGGTGTACACAACATTACCAACACCATAGCAATATTAGGTGTACTCAACATTATCAACACTATAGCAATATCAGGTGTACACAACATTACCAACACTATAGCAATATCAGGTGTACACAATGTTAGCAACACTATGCCAATATCAGGTGTACACAACGTTAGCAACACTATGACAATATTAGGTGTACACAACATTACCAACACTATGGCAATATCAGGTGTACACAACGTTAGCAACACTATGGCAATATCAGGTGTACACAACGTTAGCAACACTATGGCAATATTAGGTGTACACAACGTTAGCAACACTATGACAATATTAGGTATACTCAACATTACCAACACTATGGCAATATCAGGTGTACACAACGTTAGCAACACTATGGCAATATTAGGTGTACTCAACGCTAGCAACACTATGACAATATTAGGTGTACTCAACATTACCAACACTATGGCAATATTAGGTGTACACAAGATTACCAACACCATAGCAATATCAGGTGTACACAACGTTAGCAACACTATGGCAATATCAGGCGTACTCAACATTACCAACACTATATCAATATCAGATGTACAACAACATTACCAACACTATGGCAATATAAGGTGTACACAACATTACCAACACCATAGCAATATCAGGTGTACACAACATTACCAACATCATAGCAATGTCAGGTGTACACAACATTACCAACACTATAGCAATATCATGTGTACACAACATTACCAACACCATAGCAATATCAGGTGTACACAACATTACCAACACCATAGCAATATCAGGTGTACACAACATTACCAACACCATAGCAATATCAGGTGTACACAACATTACCAATACCATAGCAATATCAGGTGTACACAACATTATCAACACCATAGCAATATCAGGTGTACACAACATTACCAACACCATAGCAATATCAGGTGTACACAACATTACCAACACCATAGGAAAATCAGGTGTACTCAACATTACCAACACTATATCAATATCAGGTGTACACAACATTAGCAACACTATGGCAATATTAGTTGTACACAACAACTGCAACACTATGGCAATATCAGGTGTACACAACATTACCAACACTATGGCAATATTAGGTGTACACAACATTACCAACATTATGGCAATATCAGGTGTACTCGACATTACCAACACTATGGGAATATTAGGTGTACTCAACATTAGCAACACTATGGCAATATTAGGTGTACACAAGATTAGCAACACTATGGCAATATTAGGTGTTCACAACATTAGGAACACTATGGCAATATCAGGTGTACTCAACATTAGCAACACTATGGCAATATTAGGTGTACACAACATCAGCAACACTATGGCAATATTAGGTGTACTCAACATTAGCAATACTACGACATATCAGGTGTACACAACATTACCAACACTATGGCAATATCAGGTGTACACAACATTACCAACACTATGGCAATATCAGGTGTACACAACATCAGGAACACCATAGGAATATTAGGTGTACACAACATTAGCAACACTATGGAAATTTCAGGTGTACACAACATTAGCAACTCTATGGCAATGTCAGGTGTACACAACATCAGCAACACCATAGCAATATTAGGTGTATACAACATTACCAACACTATAGCAATATCAGGTGTACACAACATTACCAACACTATAGCAATATCAGGTGTACACAACATCAGCAACACCATAGCAATATCAGGTGTACACAACATTAGCAACACTGGCAATATTAGGTGTACACAACATTACCAACACTATAGCAATATTAGGTGTACACAACATTACCAACACTATAGCAATATTAGGTGTACACAACATTACCAAAACTATGGCAATATTAGGTGTACACAACATTACCAACACTATAGCAATATTAGGTGTACACAACATTACCAACACTATAGCAATATTAGGTGTACACAACATTACCAACACTATGGCAAATTAGGTGTACACAACATTACCAACACTATAGCAATATCAGGTGTACACGACATCAGCAACACCATAGCAATATCAGGTGTACAAACATTAGCAACACTATGGCAATATTAGGTGTACACAACATTAGCAACACTGGCAATATTAGGTGTACACAACATTACCAACACTATGGCAATATTAGGTGTACACAACATTACCAACACTATAGCAATATCAGGTGTACACAACATTACCAACACTATAGCAATATCAGGTGTACACAACATCAGCAACACCATAGCAATATCAGGTGTACACAACATTAGCAACACTGGCAATATTAGGTGTACACAACATTACCAACACTATGGCAATATTAGGTGTACACAACATTACCAACACTATAGCAATATCAGGTGTACACAACATCAGCAACACCATAGCAATATCAGGTGTACACAACATTAGCAACACTATGGCAATATTAGGTGTATACAACATTACCAACACTATAGCAATATCAGGTGTACACAACATCAGCAACACAATAGCAATATCAGGTGTACACAACATCAGCAACACCATAGCAATATCAGGTGTACACAACATTAGCAACACTATGGCAATATTGGGTGTACACAACATTAGCAACACTATGGCAATATTAGGTGTACACAACATTAGCAATACTATGGCAACATTAGGTGTACACAACATTAGCAACACTATGTGAATATTGGGTGTACACAACATTAGCAACTCTATGGCAATATTAGGTGTACACAACATTAGCAACACTATGGCAATATTGGGTGTACACAACATTAGCAACACTATGGCAATATTGGGTGTACACAACATTAGCAACACTATGGCAATATTAGGTGTACACAACATTAGCAATACTATGGCAATATTAGGTGTACACAACATTAGCAACACTATGGCAATATTAGGTGTACACAACATTAGCAACACTATGGCAATATTGGGTGTACACAACATTAGCAACACTATGGCAATATTAGGTGTACACAACATTACCTACACTATGACAATATTGGGTGTACACAACATAACAACACCATAGCAATATCAGGTGTACACAACATTAGCAACACTACGGAAATATCAGGTGTACACAACATTACCAACACTATGGCAATATCAGGTGTACACGCAAACCAACAGACAGGGACTGGGAGCAACAAAAATGCAGTGGTGGTCCAAAGCCAAAGGGAAGGAAAAAAGAGACATGATCATACAGGAGTTGAAGGAAGAAGAAGATGTCAAAAGAGTGCAGAAGGCAGTCCAGCAAGGTCAACAGGGGCAATGGACAACATGGGACAGTGCACTCCAAAGAAGTCTCAGCTGGAACGATATGTGGCACATGGCTCCTCTAAGGATAAGCTTCCTCCTCAGATCTGTATATGACCTGCTCCCCTCGAATGCAAACTTAGTGAAATGGGGGAAATCAGACGACCCAGCATGTCCGCTCTGTCAGAAGAAACAAACAGTGGAACATGTCCTAAGCTCTTGCAAAGTAGCGCTAGCCCAAGGAAGGTATACATGGAGGCACAACCAAGTTCTGAAAGTGATCACAGATGTGGTTAGCGAAAAAACCATGACCCCAAACGCACCAATTGCTATGACAACGTTCTACAAAGCAGGAGGGAAACAAGTCTGGCCCGAAAGTGCTACGACAACCAGCACATTGCCAAAGGGTCTTCTGGATGGAGCAGTCGACTGGGAGTGTACAGCAGACCTCCCAGAGTGGAGAAATTACCCAGATGTCATCAGCAAGACAGGCATGAGACCAGACATCGCTCTCCACTCTGACTCCTCGAAACAAGTGATTCTGATAGAACTCACTGTGCCATACGAAAGCAGAATGGAAGAAGCACATATCTACAAGACCGAAAAATACGCCGGTCTTGCCAGCACCCTGAAGAAAGCAGGTCTGCGGGTCAAAATCTTCGCCATAGAGGTCGGGGCAAGAGGGTTTGTGGGCACCTCCGCTTATGATCTCATGAAACAACTCGCCATTTCTGGGAAGAAGAGGACTAGAGCCCTTAAAGCGATGGCAGAGGCAGCAGAAAGGAGTTCAAGCTGGATCTGGGCAAGGAGGAACCAAAAGTGAACTTCATAAGGACTAAATTCCCTACAGATGATGTGTGCCCCGTTAGCACATTGGTAAAACCGCGTACCGCAGTTCTGAAGCGCAGAATCGCCCAGGTTCGCTCCCCGGCGTGGGGAAAAAAAAAAAAAAAATAGACAACAGCAGAAGGGCATCCAGGAGTCATGACCTGGATGTGGCCCGGCCCCCCGAGAGTGTAAGGAATTCAGGGCCGAAACACTTGTCTAAAGGGGGTTACTTCTCTGAAGACCTTCTGTTGTCTAGCTCTCCCTAGAGTTTCTTTCTACCTACACATGGTCAATCCATTGACTTCCGGGAATAGTTCGGAGGACATTCGGGAAAGACCGAAGGACACTGGGAAAGACTAGATCTGCGGGCTTTGTGGGTTGGCTTCCCACCTTGCCTTTGATAACATGCCACGAGTTCTTTAAATGAAAGATGCTCCCAGGATTCACCGAAAGGGGGAGAGAATGATGAATCCATCGGCACTGACTCCATCACGACTGGAAACGCACAACGGACCATGATTAATGACCAGTTGGAATTTCCGTGTGCGTGTGGAAGGAGATTCACCACCAAACGCGGCATGAAGATCCACAGGACAAAAATGGGCTGTTTGAAGACGCATACGAACCAGCAGCAGCGCACTGCGATAGCAGGTGAGACGTTGGATGACCAAGGCCAGGATTTAAACCACAGTGCCAAGGACATCCACGCTGACGGTTCTGATGCGGATTTTGCACAAGCTCTTAACGCCAAACGTGGAAAACTCAATTTGCCGCCTGCCGGTGCAAAAGAACAATGGGAGAAATTAGATGAGGAACTTGTCCTTAAGCTGAATGCGCTAATAGGGAACAGTACGCTGGAACACAAACTTGACACATACGGAGACATCATATACTCTATCTGCAGGGACACTTATGGAGTGAAGCAGCCAAAGACAAAAGCGCCTCCCCAGAAATCCAGAAGACAGCAACAGATGGAGAGCATCCGGAGGGAGAAAAGGAAGCTTAAAAAGCGAATGAAAACTGCCTCAGAATTCGAGAAGCAAGGGCTCCTGGAACTCTGGAAAGATCTGAAGGCCAAACACAATGCTCTCAGCAAAGTGGAATCAGCAAGGCGAAGAAAGAGCAAAAAGAAGAAGACTCAAGATCGTTTCTTCAAAGATCCCTTTGACTTTGCAAGAAAGCTGTTTGAACAACCCAAATCAGGGACTCTCACAGTGGGCAAGGAAACCCTAGAGCAGCATCTCAGGGAAACATATTCCGATTCTCAGCGCGAGGCACCACTTGAAATCCAGAATCTGGTTTGGCCTGCAGCGCCAGAAGGAAAATTCAATAACAAACCACCAACACTGGATGAAGTGAAGAACGTAGTAAAGAAAGCCAGAGCCAAGTCAGCACCTGGACCAAACGGAATACCATACCTGCTCTACAAGAAATGCCCAAAAGTGCTCGAGTGGCTCCACAAGATGATTCGATCAGCATGGAGGAACCAGAAGATCAGCGACCAATGGATGAGAGCTGAAGGAGTGTACATTCCGAAGGAGCAGAACTCCAGCAGCATCAATCAGTTCAGGCCAATATCACTTCTGAACGTCGAGGGGAAAATCTTCTTCTCTGTTATGGCAGCAAGATTGACAAAATACCTGACTGAAAACAAGTATGTGGATATGTCAGTCCAAAAGGGAGGCATACCAGGAATGCCTGGATGCTTGGAACATGCCACGTTGATTTGGGATGCCATCCAAAAAGCAAGAACAGAGAAGAGAGACATTGACGTAGTTTGGCTTGATCTGGCGAATGCATATGGATCAGTTCCACACGATATGATCCAGCTGGCTCTTGAAATGTATCACATCCCAGAAAACATCCGAACAATGCTGAGGAAGTATTTCCAAGGGTTCTCAATGCGGTTCTCTACCAAAGAATACACCACGGACTGGATAGACCTAGAGGTGGGCATTGCAATGGGCTGTGCAATCTCTCCCATACTGTTCGTGTTGGCAATGGAAGTCATCTTGAAAGCTGCAATGAAGAGTTCAGGTCCAGTGAATCTGGGAGATGGATACCAGATGCCTCCTCTGAAAGCTTTCATGGATGACACAACAGTCTTGTCCACGGATGAGGAAGAGACACACCGAATCTTAAAGCAGCTGGATGAGCTGGTGGCCTCTTCAAGAATGAGGTTCAAACCTAAGAAATCCCGAAGTCTCTCACTGCGAAAAGGAAAAGTGGCAGATTCAGTCAAATTCATGGTAGCCAACCAAGCCATCCCCACTGTCACAGAAGAGCCAGTAAAAAGTCTCGGAAGATGGTATGATGACTCCCTGAAAGACACACAAAGGGGATGTGAAACCAAGCAAACAGCAGAAGAAGGCCTGAAGAAAATAGATAACTGCGGACTGCCAGGCAAATACAAAGTCTGGTGTCTACAGTTCATGCTGATACCAAAGCTGCTGTGGCCACTGCTAATCTATGACATTTGCACCAGCACAGTCGAAGCAATGGAAGCCAAAATCAACAAATACACAAGAAAATGGCTCGGTGTCCCACCTGGTCTCACTGATGTTGCATTCTACTGTCGTCAAGCAATGCTGAAGCTACCTCTCAAATCCATAGTGGAGGAATACAAAGTTGGAAAAGCAAGACTGTTGAGCATGCTGGAGGAATCGGAAGACAATATCGTGAGATCAGTTCATCCAAAGCTGAGAACTGGCAGAAAGTGGAAAGTCCAAGAGGCTGTAAACAATGCCAAGAGAAACCTCAGCATCAAAGAAATAATTGGACACACGCAAACCAACAGACAGGGACTGGGAGCAACAAAAATGCAGTGGTGGTCCAAAGCCAAAGGGAAGGAAAAAAGAGACATGATCATACAGGAGTTGAAGGAAGAAGAAGATGTCAAAAGAGTGCAGAAGGCAGTCCAGCAAGGTCAACAGGGGCAATGGACAACATGGGACAGTGCACTCCAAAGAAGTCTCAGCTGGAACGATATGTGGCACATGGCTCCTCTAAGGATAAGCTTCCTCCTCAGATCTGTATATGACCTGCTCCCCTCGAATGCAAACTTAGTGAAATGGGGGAAATCAGACGACCCAGCATGTCCGCTCTGTCAGAAGAAACAAACAGTGGAACATGTCCTAAGCTCTTGCAAAGTAGCGCTAGCCCAAGGAAGGTATACATGGAGGCACAACCAAGTTCTGAAAGTGATCACAGATGTGGTTAGCGAAAAAACCATGACCCCAAACGCACCAATTGCTATGACAACGTTCTACAAAGCAGGAGGGAAACAGGTCTGGCCCGAAAGTGCTACGACAACCAGCACATTGCCAAAGGGTCTTCTGGATGGAGCAGTCGACTGGGAGTACAGCAGACCTCCCAGAGTGGAGAAATTACCCAGATGTCATCAGCAAGACAGGCATGAGACCAGACATCGCTCTCCACTCTGACTCCTCGAAACAAGTGATTCTGATAGAACTCACTGTGCCATACGAAAGCAGAATGGAAGAAGCACATATCTACAAGACCGAAAAATACGCCGGTCTTGCCAGCACCCTGAAGAAAGCAGGTCTGCGGGTCAAAATCTTCGCCATAGAGGTCGGGGCAAGAGGGTTTGTGGGCACCTCCGCTTATGATCTCATGAAACAACTCGCCATTTCTGGGAAGAAGAGGACTAGAGCCCTTAAAGCGATGGCAGAGGCAGCAGAAAGGAGCTCAAGCTGGATCTGGGCAAGGAGGAACCAAAAGTGAACTTCATAAGGACTAAATTCCCTACAGATGATGTGTGCCCCGTTAGCACATTGGTAAAACCGCGTACCGCAGTTCTGAAGCGCAGAATCGCCCAGGTTCGCTCCCCGGCGTGGGGAAAAAAAAAAAAAAAATAGACAACAGCAGAAGGGCATCCAGGAGTCATGACCTGGATGTGGCCCGGCCCCCCGAGAGTGTAAGGAATTCAGGGCCGAAACACTTGTCTAAAGGGGGTTACTTCTCTGAAGACCTTCTGTTGTCTAGCTCTCCCTAGAGTTTCTTTCTACCTGTACACAACATTACCAACACTATGGCAATATCAGGTGTACGCAACATTACCAACACTATGGCAATATCAGGTGTACACAACATTACCAACACTATGACAATATCAGGTGTACGCAACATTACCAACACTATGGCAATATCAGGTGTACACAACGTTAACAACACTATGGCAATATCAGGTGTACACAACATTACCAACACTATGGCAATATCAGGTGTAGTCAACATTACCAAAACTATGGCAATATCAGGTGTACACAACATTACCAACACTATAGTAATATCAGGTGTACTCAACATTACCAACACTATGGCAATATCAGGTGTACTCAACATTACCAACACTATGGCAATATCAGGTGTACACAACATTACCAACACTATAGCAATATCAGGTGTACACAACATTACCAACACCATAGCAATATCAGGTGTACACAACATTACCAACACTATAGCAATATCAGGTGTACACAATATTAGCAACACTATGGCAATATCAGGTGTACACAACATTAGCAACACTATGGCAATATCAGGTGTACACAACATTACCAACACTTTGGCAATATCAGGTGTACACAACATCAGCAACACCATAGCAATATCAGGTGTACACAACATTACCAACACCATAGCAATATCAGGTGTACACAACATTACCAACACCATAGCAATATCAGGTGTACACAACATTACCAACACCATAGCAATATCAGGTGTACACAACATTACCAACACTATAGCAATATCAGGTGTACACAACATTAGCAACAATGTGGCAATATCAGGTGTACACAACATTAGCAACAATGTGGCAATATCAGGTGTACACAACATTAGCAACAATGTGGCAAATTAGCAAGCTAGGCAATACAGTTACACAACATTAGCAACACTATGGCAATATCAGGTGTACACAACATTAGCAACACTATGGCAATTTTAGGTGTACACATTACAACAATGTGGCAATATCAGGTGTACACAACATTCCAACAATGTGGCAACATTAGCAACACTATGGCAATATTAGGTGTACACACATTAGCAACACTATGGCAATATCAGGTGTACACAACATTAGCAACATATGGCAATATTAGGTGTACACAACATTAGCAACACTATGGCAATATCAGGTGTACACAACATTACCAACACTATGGCAATATTGGTGTACAGAACATTACAACACTATGGCAATATCAGGTGTACACAACATTAGCAACACTATGGCAATATCAGGTGTACACAACATTAGCAACACTATGGCAATATCAGGTGTACACAACATTAGCAACACTATGGCAATATTAGGTGTACACAACAGGTGGGGATACTGTTTATGCTGAAAGAGCCCACGGCATCCCCACAGGGGTGGGAGGAAAGCTATTGGCTGCACAATGACACAAAAACAATCCGGTAAGCAGACAGAAAACATGGATGACAACAACTCCACTGACCACCAAGCTCTATAACACAAACTACAAAAGACAGCAAAATTACTCACCAGAGGAGGTAAGAGATAGAAAAGTCTCACATGACAGTGACTCTAATGTTGAACATTTTAACACAACCAAAGAAAAATAAAGAGCGAGAGACTTAAAGGATGTAAACCCATGCAGAAGTAAAGAAATGTTTGTTGCAGGAATGGGGGCAACAAAAGAAATCAGAACTGCCGTATTGCCATACTCGCTTTCAGTTTAAGATGTACGTTTCTGGAGAGTTATGTGACTATAGTTAAAGTGTTTGTCATAACCTTCTGATTTCATAAAATTAAGAGACAGCAGAAAAAAATCTTAACCTTCATATTGCCCAATTGACTCTGCTGTAGTGTTAGATGTGAGAAATATCCCGTCGATCATTTTCTGAGAGATCTTGACTTGACATTTCTCACAAGCAGCTACACTGATATATGAGTCCATGTTAAGTACTTTATGGGTGGATTAAAATTCTACGCAATCTATCATGACAACAGCTGTATATATGCTTGAAACTTGGCCAGTTTTTCTCCATCCTAGATTCTAGTATATTTTTAAAAGATTTTTCTTGCATGCTTTTTAATTTTCCTTGCAAATTATTTCAATTTAGATTGCAAAATATTTTAATTTTTCTAGTAAATGACAATGGTATTTGGAATATGACAGAATATATTTCATCAAATAGAGAATGCTGTGCATTTGTGCGCACGCGCGCACACACACACACACACACACACACACACACACACACACACACACACACACACACACACACAAATCAACTACTACAAAAACATAACACAGAAACAAACATACACACACACAAATCACATACGTACATATACAATACTCACCCATCCCTATTGCCACACAAACACCCCTCCGTGCCCCCACACCACACACACACCACCACACACACACACATGGCAGGAAAAGAAAGAAAAAGACACAAAGGTAAAAAAAGCCCCCCCCCCCCCCCCCCCCAAGCGTGTGTGTGTGTCTCTCTCTCAGGCATAACTGGGTCACATACACCCTCTGATAAAAAGAATGGCGTCCCCGACATTTTGCAAGAATGAAAAAAAAAAACGTTATTAATTATTAAATCTTGGCTTTATCTACTTGTCACATTATCCTAAAGTCACATTATCCTAAAATCTTATTTACAACTGCTTTTGCCATCCATTCTGGCATTTCCTTCAATGTGTCAGTTGCTTTCATCAGATACTCCACACTACTCAGCCAGACTGGCTGCGCTGTCTGGTGAAGCATAACAAAGTCTCCTGACTTCATCCACTGAGATTGATCCCGGCCCCTGGTTGACCGACGAGGAGCCGGCACTGGTGGGCCACCTGATGGACGAAGGTGTGATACAGATGATGGCTGCACCTCTCCTTCACCGTCGCTGTCTCCAGCAACGGTCTTAGGCACAGTTTCATCACGTTCTGATGTGGACTCATTGTTCTGACCTACGTTGTGCAGATCCTCCACTTCTTGAAGTGGTTCCTGGATACCCGTCTCCTCTTCAGCTGCCATCTGATCTTCAGCTGCAGCCTGATTCTCTTCTGATGCGGTTGGTTGAGCTGCCTCTGCTGCAAAATGCTTGCCGTCGTCGTCCAACATCACTCCTTCCACCTCACTACTGTCCTCAGTGTCTGTTGCTTCACTGTCACTGTGCTGCTGCTTGGATTTTCTCTGTGTGCGAGTTTGACGTCTTTGATGGTCTCTGCTGTTGGAATGCCCCTTGGCGAGCACTGGCCTCTCCTCGATGCTTCCCAAAGGCAACAGCAGATAGCGATGCAGTGTTCTCGTTTTCCCAGTTCTGTCTTCCTTCTGGACCACATACACTGGGATGTCCAAGTTTGGTTGGTCTAACACCCTGTAGATTGCTTCCTCCCACTTGTCTGACAGTTTATTTTTCCGTCGAATGCCATAATCTTGACAAGGACCCGATCACCAACCTCTACAGTGGCACCTTTGACTCTCTTGTCATAGTGTTTCTTTTGCTTCACACACACACACACACACACACACACACACACACACACACACACACACACACACACACACACACACACACACACACACACGAGCTCGCGCATGTGCACGTGCACACATACATACACACAAAACACACACACGATACGCACACGCACACACACATACACACATACACGCACACACACACACACGCACACACACATACACGCATACACATACACACACATACACGCACACACACACGCACACACACACACACACACACACACACACACACACACACACACACACACACACACACACACACACAACACACCTTCATCAGACGAGAATTGAACCCAAGTTTTATGCATTGTGGTCAGATGTTTTATGTGAGGGACATCAGACACCACTGGTGTGTCTTCTGTCTTACTGACGGGCCTGGTGGTCCAGTGGGTAAGGGCCAGACTTCCAGTCAGAAGGTCCCGGGTTCGATCCGCATAAACATTTCCACCTGACGGGTCAGATGTTGACGCTCTTGCGTGCAGTCTGAGAGATTGTATAGAGGATGTCTCCAAGTGGATGAGTGAAAACAAGCTGAAGATGAATGATGATAAAACTGAGCTTATTGTTACTGGTACTAAGTCAAAGGTCAATCAGGTTACTCATGCCCCCATGTCTATCTCTGGTTGTGATCTATCTTTCTCACAAACTGTTAGAAACCTTGGCTTCTATCTGGATGAAACACTGTCTATGGAAGCCCATGTCAAACAGTTGTGCCGTACTCTGTACTATCAGCTACGCAGAATTGGTAAGATTCGCTCCTTCCTTTCCACTGATGCTACCAACAAGCCTGCTGTCTCTTTCATACTATCTAGACTGGACTATTGTAACTCTCTATTCGCAGGTCTCCATGACAATCAACTATCTAAACTTCAGCGCATACAGAACCACGCGGCTCGCCTTGTTCTCCGCAAGCCCAGGCGTGAGAGTGCAAAATCTCTGCTTAGAACACTTCATTGGCTCCCGGTAAAGGCTAGGATTCAATATAAAGTTGCCTGTCTCTGCTTTCAGTGTATCTATCACGAGAACATGCCATCCTATCTTGCCAACCTCCTGCAGGGTTACAAACCTTCTCGAACGCTCCGCTCTTCTGACACCTCACTGTTGACTGTTCCTCGCTTCTCTCTAGACACCTTTGGTAAAAAATCTTTCTCTGTCTTTGGCCCAAATGTATGGAACTCTCTACCACTGTCTCTCAGAAAAACTAAGTGTTTCTCAACCTTCAAACGGCACCTGAAAACCCACCTTTTTCAAACTCATCTAACCTGAAGAGCCTTAGTTTGCAAGTCTGTCATCAGACTAATCTCTCCTGCCTGTATAACAGTATTTTGTATAAGGGCCTATAGAGCAAGGTGTGTGTGTGCGTGTGCGTGCATGTGTGTATGTGTGTGTGTGTGTGTGTGTGTGTGTGTGTGTGTGTGTGTGTGTGTGTGTGTGTGTGTGTGTGTGTGCTTGAGTGAGCATGTGTGTGTATCACTGTATGTGTACAGCTGAGGAAGGGATAGGGGAGAAATTGAGTGGGAAAGAGACTGAAATACTTTAAGAAACTTTTTCAAATCTTTGTTTGTATGTAAATTGTGATGTATGATATGCGAATAGTTCACAATTTGTGAGGGATTTTGATTGTCAAGGTATTAATGCTGTAATACTGAAGTTGTAATGTTTTTCCTGTATATGGATTAGAATTTTTCTGTTTTTATCTTCATTCAAAATACTGATTATAATTTTATGTACAACTATTGCATGCATAAACACACACACACGCATGCAAACATAGCACACGCACACACACACCACACTCTCTCTCTCTCTCTCTCATCACACACACACATACACACACACACACACATTCTTACAAACACACGCGCACAGCAACGCACACGCACGCACACACACATGTACACACACACGTACGCAAGCACACACACGCAGCAATATATAAACACAGTATGCCTCTTTATTCATATGAAAAATCTGTTAATCTTTCTTCATTACATAAGTCAGTGTTTAAATTTTAATATTCTGTGGTTTCTTATGTGTCTTCTTACTTGTATAGCTTTAATGTTTGTTGTTATCTTATTGTGTATGTAATTGTGAACATTTTTTATCACCTTTTGCCTTTCTTGCGAAATGTAAAGCGCTGGTGAGCATGTTTTTATATGGAATATGCGCTATACAAATAAACATTATTATTATTATTATTATTATTTTTCTGATCTACCTGATCAACATGTGTGTTGACCTGCTAGTGTCTGTACCACCTTCTTGTGTACATGAATACAGAAGATCAAATATGCACGTTAAAGATTCTGCAGGCTAAATCACGTTACTGCCTAAACCACCTTCGTCTGTACATTCACGCAGAAAAGAAATACGCACCACCCCCGTGTATAAACGCAGCAGAACATCAAATACGCACGTTAAAGATTCTGTACGTTATGCCAGTGCCAAAACCACCCCGTGTATAAACGCAGCAGAACATCAAATACGCACGTAAAGATTCTGAAAGTCATGTCAGTGCCAAAACCACCCCCGTGTATAAACGCAGCAGAACATCAAATACGCACGTTAAAGATTCTGTAAGTCATGTCAGTGCCAAAACCATCTTCGTCTATACACCCACGCAGAACGTAAAGTATGGACGTTAACGATCTCGTGAGTCATGTCAGGGGTTGGCTTATGGATACACGAAAACGCCCAGCAGAAAAACAACAGCAATATTGAAAATAGCTGATCATTTCTACCGTTCGAAAATACATTATCGTTATCACTGTCGTAATT
>JAPXFY010003471.1:0-7500 GCA_030674185.1 Monoplex corrugatus
CAGGTGGTCTCCTCCCTGGAAAGTAAATGTTCAACTTTGAAAACAGACTATGTACGTTAGAGCATGTCTGATGAACCTGATCTGCACACATGAATCAAATGTACAGTATACTGTACACTCAAGACCCCAACAAAAACAACAACAAAAACAACAATAACAAATTTTTTTTTGTCCTTGCACAATCATTCACTGAAAAACAGAAACCCTTAGTGGTTTCTGTCATACACCCGTTCCATGCTGCTGTCCTGCACTACACCTGACTAGCAAAACACTCTTTCTAGTTCTACATAATGTAAGTGCCCCAAAAGCCAAGATCATGTGACCCATCTATAACAACAATCCATCAAGTTCTCCCTCACCCACCCCACAGCCCTTTCTTATCCCCATGCCACTTCTCATCAAGCTGACTGCATGATGGAGTTCGCATTCTATAGCCCCTGTCTTCTTTGGAAGTGCGATGAAAATTGATTTTGACATGTCTTTGGGGATTTTTCCAGTGTCATAAATTTCATTTAGAAGAACTGTTATTTTTTCAATACCAAATTCCTCCAGGGCTTCAATCATGTCTGTAGTAATGTTGTCTGATCCTGGGGCTTTTCCTGGTCTCATCTTTTTCAGTGCTGCTCTAACTTCATCTTTCATTATGGGTGGTCCTTCAATGTTCTTTCTTAAAATGTGTTCTTCATTTCTGTCATCTTCAAAAATGTCTTTAATGTATCTCCCCATCTGTCTAATATTTTGTCTTTTCCGATGATAAGCGTACATCTTTCAATTTTAAGCAACAGTTGATGTGCATGTATTTTGCCTGCAGCAATTTCTTCAATTCTTCTGTACATACTCTGAGGATCTGTTTTGTGTTGGTCTTCTATTTCTTTGCATTTTGTTTTCAGCCAAGCTTCCTTAGCTTCATTGCACCTATTCCTGATTTCTTTGTTTATCTTCCTGTATATCTCCTTATTTCTGTTTGCCTTCCTCTGATCCTCCATAAGAATAATCATGATGAGGACAAGAAACAGAATCAAAAGAGAAATAGCAGAAGAACAGTGTGGATTTGTGGAAGGGAAAGAAACTATTAATGCCATATACATCCTAAGAACCTATCATAGAGGGGTCAATCGAGATGAACAAAGATTTATACTTATGCTTTGTTGATTATACCAAGGCTTTCGATCAGGTAAGACATGAAGAATTGATCAACCAACTAGAAAGATCAATATTGATGGAAAAGATCTATGAATAATCAGAAATATGTATTGGAAACAAACAGCTGCAATGAGAATAGAAAATGATATCAGCTCTTTCCAAAATATCAAAAGAGGAGTCAGACATGGTTGTGTTTTGTCACCAGATCTGTTTTCACTTTACAGTGAAACATCATGAGAAACCCAGAAGACCCTGGGATTAAAGGTTGGAGGAAAAATGATAACGTTCGATATGCAGATGACACTGTGCTAATTGCAGAAAATGAAAGGGACCTACAAAACCTTGTGAATATACTAGAAATAGAAAGCAAGGTAAGGGGTTGGAACTAAACAGCAAGAAGATTGAAGTCATGGTGATCAGTAAAAAACATGAAATCCCGTCATGCAAAACAACAGCAAACGGCACAACCTTGAAACAGGTTGATAAGTTTAAATATCTGGGAACGATCATTTCACCAGATGGCAGATGCACATCAGAAATAACCAGCAGAATCGGCCAAGCCAAAACAGCATTCAAAAATATGAAAAGTATTATTACCAACAAATAATAATAATAATAATTACAATAATAATAATTACAATATTTATATAGCGCAAAATCTTGATAAAATCAAATCTAAGTGCTGAATGCCTATCAATTAACATCAGGAAGAGAGTTCTTGAATGTTGTATAGAACCGATAATGTTATACAGTTGTGAGGCATGGACAGTCAATAAGCACAGCCAGAACAAGATTGAGGCAGCAGAGATGTGGTTTCTACGATGAATGTTGAGAGTTCCATGGACAGCAAAGAAAACAAATGAGACAGTCTTGATGGAGGCAGACACAAGAAGACCATTCATAAGGAAGATTAGGAAAAGACAGGCAACATTAATAGGCCATTTATGAGGAAAGGGGAATTGGAGCACCTGGTCACAACAGGAAAGCTGGAGGGAAAGAGAGCACCAGGTAGACCCAGGGACAAGATAATGGACAGACTCTTTTTGAGTGGCTGAAGACAAAGAGGGTGGAAGAGGTGCTTGAGGCAACAAGGGATAGAAAATGATAGAAGGTCATGATCGTCAATGCCATGTGGCAAGGCACTTGATGATGATGCCAATTCTGGTTTTTTCCCCCTTTGAAACGAATCTGGCTGGCAACAAGTTTTCAAGAATCATGGACTTGGGAAAAAAACATCGACAGTGAAATCATAGCTCATTGCCATATTTCAATCAGACTATCAAAATGCATTTGACTCTTGGATAAGCAAGCTGAATTCCTGTGTGGAGAAAGGAGTGGAGTATTCTGATAGACTGAAAATTTCACATACAGTAGAGTTTCCATCTTGTTTCGTGAAGTGAAAGCCTTTTGGAGTAAAGCTCGCATACAGCTGTGGCCTGTTTCTTACATGTCAGCAAGCTGGCATATAAGGAGCAAGACAGAGTGGTGAGGGTAACAAACATGTGCTAATGTCAGGTGGAGGTAGATATCGGTGGATGTGCAGGACTTATTTCACAAATGTAGAAGAAACCACTGTCAAAAACAAAAGTAACTTGCATGACTGCCATCTTTACCTCCCAAGAAATATCTTCTTAATGCTACAAAGCCTGACAAAGCAAATACCTAGCCATACTTGCCAGGTAAATCAAAGAAACATTCCCACCTTGCATAATTGCAAGAACATCGACTCTGATGGCAATACCTGGGTCAGTAATGTTTTAGATCATTCAAAATGATGTTAACTGTGAGTGTGATCACTAAGGAATATACTGTCAATGTGTCATCAAAATTAAAAACAAAAATACAGCAACTGTGGGTGAGGGGGAGGTTTTACTGACTTCATTTTTTTCCTTGACCTGGTTACTAGTAATGCAGCAAGTGAGCAACTGGACCTGTCCTATGAAAAAGGGATGTTTTAGAGTGCACGTGCCTGAGAGAGAGAGAGAGAGAGAGAGAGAGAGAGAGAGAGAGACTCAGAGAGAGAGAGAGAGACAGACACAGACAGAGAAAGAGAGAGAGAATTATTTGTCTCTTCATTTTCAGACTTAGTGAACTTGAAACTTGTACATTTTAGACACGCTCCGACTTGCGACAGTCATCTGCTGCATTCCTTCAGTTTCAACTTTGGCTAAAACTAAATGACTAAAATGTTCAATCAATGCAGAATGCTTGGCTGTTGCACATACTGTGACATAGTTATGATAACGATAACAGTACACTTAAAAAAGGCTCAAGTACATGTCTTCGAAAGGGATTAGAGACAGTCAGACAAGTCACGCAATAAGCCACACGCCTCGCCTTCCAAACTCCAAATACTCACGTTTACAACATTCAGCCAGATCACCTTTTACACAACTACCTCATGCTACTTTCGTTGACCTTCATGGCTGATTGTAAGTTTCGTATCATTTCATGACTTGGATATTTCTGATAAATTCAAACAAATACAACATAGAAATACAAAATATACTCATATAAAACAGTACACTGTTTAATCAAACAAATTTTCTGATTGTAAACCTTGTATTATAAAGTAGAAGATTTTTCGAAACTGAGAAAAATACTTGTTCTGCCAAACCGAGGGGAGGTAACTGTCGTGAAATATTTCGTCTGCTAAACTTGTTGGGCCGGCCTTGGGGGGAAGTTCGGGCACGAAAAGTAAACAATGTAACGGATTATATCTTTTGTGAAAATTCGGGGATTAGATGTGCCGTGCGCCAATATGATTCGCATAAAGACGACATATATGCTGTTTATGTTCGTTGCTCTGTATCTAACGACGTGTTACTATGTATACATAGCGGTTGACACGCAACTGACGCGGAATGAGGAGTACCAGAAATGGAGGCAGAACGCCGGCCCCGACGACTGGCCTGTGCTGGATATCAGAAAGGACAAGGTTTGGGTCAAGTAAAACGGGTGGTACGGGATACAGCTAGCCTCATACATCGAATCGAATTAAATGCAAAATGAGGCCCAGTGTGAATGTCACATTGCGTGAACTTGGATCTTTGATGAAGACGGCAGTAATGATAGATCACACAGCTGATTCAGTGATTGATCATGTCGAAACTATCACGACTATGAGTAGACCACAAGGGTTGGGGTTTAGTGTGTGTGTGTGTGTGTGTGTGTGTGTGTGTGTGTGTAGCTACAATATTCAATTGATTAATGGTCAAGGCTAGATTTGAAAAATGAAATTAATCCTAAGCTTAGACCTATATTTTGACCCCCACCCCCTCTGCTCTCCTAATTCTAGGCTCAGACCTATATTTTGACCCCCACCCCCTCCGCTCTCCATCCTCCCCTCCCCTCCTGAATCATGCTGGGTAGTGATGTAGAAGTGTGCCATGAACTGTGATGTAGAAATGTGTACCCATATCAGTGACCACACACAAATATGCACAAGGTCTGTGTTTGTAGAGTGGGGAGGGAGAACAGGAATGCATATGTGTTTTTGTGTGCGCACGTGTGTGTGTTTGTGTGCGCATGTGTGTGTGTGTGCATGTGTGTTTGTGTGAACAATATCAAAAAGTCTATTTGTGTGTGTGTGTGTGTGTGTGTGTGCAAAGAAGAAGATGGCGTTGAAATGAATGATGTATAAATCCAACATATAGTCTCATGCCACATTCAAGACACTACATTGCACTGAATGTGTGTCAGTGCCGCTCAAAATGGCTGCTGGCAGCTTACACAGTATCACTATCAGTGCCACAGTGCATGCAGGGATGTAATACTGTCATCTGTCCATACATATTTGAAGTATTAGATCGTGTTTCAGTCAAGACCTACAAATTGCATTTAGTGTACATTATTTTTTATTTACTTCAAGTCTCAGACTTCCTCTTCACACAAGGCTTTCATTGTTGATCACGTGATATGTCGTGATTAGTCTTTGACCAGTGTGATCTTGATCTTGTTGTTGAGTGTCCACAATCTCCATATTGATTATTCTGACAAGGGGGGTACGCAAAAAAAAAAAAAAAAAAAAAAAAAAAAAAACTACTGGTGGAGTATACGACATTACGAGCTCCCGACATGAACACGTTAGGAGACATGTGTGTTCTGTCCATTCTACCTTTGTCTTGTGGCATCACATAATCAGTCAAGTAGATATATAAAATAATATATGCTTATGGCCATAGTTTAATGGTCTTGTGGCATGACATAATTATTTAAATATATATATATGTATATGGCCATAGGTTAATGTGTTACATGTTAGTATGTATTCATTTATGTGTGTTTATGAATGTGTGTATTCTGATGTGTGTGTATATTGTATATTTACTGATGCTAATGTTATTAACCTATGTGATATATTACATTATTAGCGCTTCTGTATATATATATTTCACTCTGTATTTCATACATGTACGTATTGAGTCCAAAAGACTTCAGAGAATAGCACTATACAAGAAAGATTTACTATTATCATTCTGTCTGTTCTAAGATGTATATATATATATATATATATATATATATATATATATATATATATATATCCATATGTGTGTTACACAGAATGGCAGCTGGCTGTTCCTGCAGGACGAGTGTCCGGTGCATACGGTGATCAGACACAGTCATCTGTCACCACGCTTTGCTCCTGTCAGTGTCATCACCATGGCTCCAGGAACTTGTACCGCTCGACCAGACCCTGCCTATCATCACAACACTAGCATCATTGTTGTAAGTGATTGAATCACTGAAGATAAAAGGGTTTTATTTATTTACTTGTTTATTTATTTTGTTGTTGTTGTTGGGTGTTGTGAGTGATTGAATCACTGAAGATAGAAGTATTTTATTAATTTACTTGCTTATTATTTTTTGTTGGGTGTTGTAAGTGATTGAATCACTAAAGATAGAAAATATTTTATTTATTTACTTGTGTATGTAAGTAATTGGATCACTGAAGATAAAAGGGTTTTAGTTATCTACTTGTTTATCTTTTGTTGGGTGTTGTAAGTAATTGAATCACTGAAGATAGAAGTATTATTTATTTGTTTATTTGTTAATTTGTTTACTGTATTTGTTTAAGTGATTGACTCACTAAATATAGATGTATTTTATTTATTTATGTATGTAAGTGATAGAATTACTGAAGACAAAAGTATCTTATTTATTTATTTATTTATTTATGTATTTATCTATTTATTTAAGTGACTGAATCACTAAAGATAGAAGTATTTCACTTATTTTCTTTATTTTTAAGTGATTGAATTCCTAAAGATAGAAGTATTTTATTTATTTGATTATTTAAGTGATTGAATCACTAAGGACAAGAGTATTTTATATATATTTATTCGTTTATTTATTTGTTGGAGGGAGGGGAGTGGGTTTGTATGTATGTTTTCTTTTATTTGCTGCCCCATCTTCAGAACTGCTCCTGTGTCACTACCCCCACACTGCTCATTTCTGTTTTCCAACACGTCTCCAAACCCACCAGAACTGAGGCCACCATGAGAGCAAGGTATAAAGTGCCTCACAGTCTGGGACAGTTTTTCACAGTGTCATGAGTTGGTGATGCTAGGGAGCTCCATTATCGATTGAGACTGGGTGACAGGGCTGTAGTCTATCCTCTGTGCTTGCTTTCATATATTCTGGTGTCCAACAGGCCTGAGAGACACAGACACCTGCGTTATTGGTCAGGAAATTTGAATGACACCCTCAGTGACGCATATTTCAAGTGATAAGACTTTACCTTCCAGTCAGAAGACCATTATCTGACCATTCGACTGTTGTGCATGTCCATCTCCTGGTGTAACACCTATGGTCCAGTGGAGAGGACGAAAATGCAGTTATAGTTCCAATTGCAGTGGTGTAATGGTTATGCAATGGGCTACCGACTGGAAGGTTGTGGTTTTGAATCCCCACCAGTCCCTTTAAAAAATCATTGTGGATGTTTTGGCTCCAACCAAATTGTACTGTGAACTGAACATAATACAGGCTCTTTGGGAGGACTGTGACCAACACAGGCATGTCTCATTCACTTCATGGATGCATCATTGAGGATGTTGCTCATTTTCTAACCAACACTGCAGGTGTGTGTATCTCGTTGGCCTGGTTGATGCCAGTATACATTATGATAGTAAGCATACAGTAAAGTCTTGTCAGGCAGTCTCAATCCTAGATGGAACTCCATAACATCATGATTACCATCCTTCTCATCATCATCAGCATTATACTGTAAAACCTGCACCAGCTTCTGTGGCCATTTAAAAAGCAAATTGTTGTTTTATATCCTGATGTACAGCCATGTCACGAGATGGAGAGACAATATATTTTGATGTGTTCTGACATATGTACACGATTTCAGAT
>JAPXFY010003471.1:12500-21679 GCA_030674185.1 Monoplex corrugatus
AGAGAGTTCTTGAATGTTTTACAGAACTGATATTGTTATACGGTTGCGAGGCGTGGACAGTCAACAAGCAAAGCCAGAACAAGATTGAGGCAGCCGAGATGTGGTTTCTACGATGAATGTTGAGAGTTCCATGGACAGCAAAGAAAACAAACGAGACAGTGTTGATGGAGGCAGACACAAGAAGATCATTGATAGGGAAGATTAGGAAAAGACAGGCAACATTTATCAGCCATCTTATGAGGAAAGGGGAATTAGAGCACCTGGTCAGCAGCCAAGATGCAGGTCAGAGTAAACACGAAAAACCTGAGGGAGCTGGGTGGGACCAAGAGCAGCAATACCTCACCACTGATCAGACAGTCACCTCCAAACTCCCAACGGCACATGGCAGCCATTTTGCAGAGCATGACCCATTCAGATCCAGTCAGTTTACCTTGCTCACAAACTGAATGGCAAGATGGGGAGGTGACAAAACCTTGGACATGACCACACAACAATAAAAGTTGATATTTTTGGACATGTCTCCCACGTCTACACAGGGTGGATGTTTCTCTCTGGATTCTTCAGCATGTTTTATGCCTGAGAGAAAACGTTCCGTAGTTGTAATAATAATAATAATTACAATATTTATTTAATAATAATTACAATATTTATTTTATATAGCGCAAAATCTTGATAAAATCAAATCTGAGCGCTGAAGCAGACACACACGCAAGCACGCACGCACGCACGCACGCACGCACGCACGCACACACACGCATGCACACACACACACACACATACACACACACACACACGCATGGCTATAAATGGGGAGAAAGAATAAAAGCAATAAAAGCAAGAATAAAAGCAATGGAAAATTATAGAGAGCATAGCATATACAATTATATATTATAACCATGTGATTCCCTCCGAGCGGAGACAGGCTGCAGAGGGGGGTTAGGATTTTATGCGGAGGAGAAAAGGTGAGTTTTGAGAGCGGACTTGAAGGAGACAAAAGTAGGTTGCTGACGGACTGAGAGAGGAAGTTTGTTCCAGGAGAGTGGACCAGAAACAGAGAAGTTTTCCAGTTTTTCCTTCTCAATAACTTTTTGTATTGGTTTTGAAAAATGCCCAAGGATCTTTTCAGCAGTTGCTTCATGCGTCACAATAAGTATTGCTCTTTACTCAAGTGCAGGTAATGATGATGTCCTCACCAACATGACCTTGTTGCTTCATTTTCATATATTGTTCTGTGTAAGGTGTGCCTCCATTTAAGAACTCTCCCATTTTCTGCAAAGATCTGAGGTTGTGACTTGTTCATTATTTTCAATGAAGTTGTTGGTGGCTTGCATGAATGCCACAAAGTGACCTTGAAAATTACAAAATCTGGATTTCTGTAATAATTTTTCTGTAAAAAGGGGAATTGTTTGAATGGCATGACCATCTTGGGATTTTTTTTTATCCAGGGGTCTGTTCACCTGTATTTTTGTCTAGAAATTCTTATTTATTCTGTCTGTCTCTGTTTCTCTCTGTCTGTCTCTGTTTCTCTCTGTCTGTCTGTCTGTCTGTTTCTCTCGCTCTCTCTCTCTTTCTCACTCTCTCTCTCTTTGTGTCTGTCTCTCTGTCTCTTTGTGTTTCTGTCTCTGTCTGTCTATCTGTCTGTATGTCTCTCTCTCTCTCTCTCTTTCTTTTTGTCTCTCTTTCTGTGTTTCTGTATCTCTCTGTCTGTTACCACTGATGGAGAAGAATGCAGACTGTATACAGTAGGAATGTATTGACACTGATGGAGAAGAATACAGACTGTATACAGTAGGAATGTATTGACACTGATGGAGAAGAATGCAGACTGTATACAGTAGGAATGTATTGACAATGATGGAGAAGAATGCAGACTGTATACAGTAGGAATGTATTGACACTGATGGAGAAGAATGCAGACTGTATACAGTAGGAATGTATTGACAATGATGGAGAAGAATGCAGACTGTATACAGTAGGAATTGACACTGATGGAGAAGAATACAGACTGTAGACAGTAGGAATGTATTGACACTGATGGAGAAGAATACAGACTGTAGACAGTAGGAATGTATTGACACTGATGGAGAAGAATGCAGACTGTAGACAGTAGGAATGTATTGACACTGATGGAGAAGAATACAGACTGTATACAGTAGGAATGTATTGACACTGATGGAGAAGAATACAGACTGTATACAGTAGGAATGTATTGACACTGATGGAGAAGAGTACAGACTGTAGACAGTAGGAATGTATTGACACTGATGGAGAAGAATGCAGACTGTATACAGTAGGAATGTATTGACACTGATGGAGAAGAATACAGACTGTATACAGTAGGAATGTATTGACACTGATGGAGAAGAATACAGACTGTATACAGTAGGAATGTATTGACACTGATGGAGAAGAATACAGACTGTATACAGTAGGAATTGACACTGATGGAGAAGAATGCAGACTGTATACAGTAGGAATTGACACTGATGGAGAAGAACGCAGACTGTAGACAGTAGGAATGTATTGACACTGATGGAGAAGAATGCAGACTGTATACAGTAGGAATTGACACTGATGGAGAAGAACGCAGACTGTAGACAGTAGGAATGTATTGACACTGATGGAGAAGAATGCAGACTGTATACAGTAGGAATGTATTGACACTGATGGAGAAGAATACAGACTGTATACAGTAGGAATGTATTGACACTGATGGAGAAGAATGCAGACTGTATACAGTAGGAATGTATTGACAATGATGGAGAAGAATGCAGACTGTATACAGTAGGAATGTATTGACACTGATGGAGAAGAATGCAGACTGTATACAGTAGGAATGTATTGACAATGATGGAGAAGAATGCAGACTGTATACAGTAGGAATTGACACTGATGGAGAAGAACGCAGACTGTAGACAGTAGGAATGTATTGACACTGATGGAGAAGAATACAGACTGTATACAGTAGGAATGTATTGACACTGATGGAGAAGAATGCAGACTGTATACAGTAGGAATGTATTGACACTGATGGAGAAGAATACAGACTGTATACAGTAGGAATGTATTGACACTGATGGAGAAGAATACAGACTGTATACAGTAGGAATGTATTGACACTGATGGAGAAGAATACAGACTGTATACAGTAGGAATGTATTGACACTGATGGAGAAGAATGTAGACTGTATACAGTAGGAATTGACACTGATGGAGAAGAACGCAGACTGTAGACAGTAGGAATTGACACTGATGGAGAAGAATACAGACTGTATACAGTAGGAATGTATTGACACTGATGAGAAGAATACAGACTGTATACAGTAGGAATGTATTGACACTGATGGAGAAGAATGCAGACTGTATACAGTAGGAATTGACACTGATGGAGAAGAACGCAGACTGTAGACAGTAGGAATGTATTGACACTGATGGAGAAGAATACAGACTGTATACAGTAGGAATGTATTGACACTGATGGAGAAGAATACAGACTGTATACAGTAGGAATGTATTGACACTGATGGAGAAGAATACAGACTGTATACAGTAGGAATGTATTGACACTGATGGAGAAGAATACAGACTGTATACAGTAGGAATGTATTGACACTGATGGAGAAGAATACAGACTGTATATGTATATAGTAGGAATGTATTGACACTGATGGAGAAGAATACAGACTGTATACAGTAGTTATGTATTGACACTGATGGAGAAGAATAGACTGTATACAGTAGGAATGTATTGACACTGATGGAGAAGAATACAGACTGTATACAGTAGGAATGTATTGACACTGATGGAGAAGAATACAGACTGTATACAGTAGGAATGTATTGACACTGATGGAGAAGAATGCAGACTGTATACAGTAGGAATGTATTGACACTGATGGAGAAGAATGCAGACTGTAGACAGTAGGAATGTATTGACACTGATGGAGAAGAATACAGACTGTATACAGTAGGAATGTATTGACACTGATGGAGAAGAATACAGACTGTATATGTATATAGTAGGAATGTATTGACACTGATGGAGAAGAATACAGACTGTATACAGTAGTTATGTATTGACACTGATGGAGAAGAATAGACTGTATACAGTAGGAATGTATTGACACTGATGGAGAAGAATACAGACTGTATACAGTAGGAATGTATTGACACTGATGGAGAAGAATACAGACTGTATACAGTAGGAATGTATTGACACTGATGGAGAAGAATACAGACTGTATACAGTAGGAATGTATTGACACTGATGGAGAAGAATGCAGACTGTATACAGTAGGAATGTATTAACACTGATGGAGAAGAATGCAGACTGTATACAGTAGGAATGTATTGATACTGATGGAGAAGAATGCAGACTGTATACAGTAGGAATGTATTAACACTGATGGAGAAGAATGCAGACTGTATACAGTAGGAATGTATTAACACTGATGGAGAAGAATACAGACTGTATACAGTAGGAATGTATTGACACTGATGGAGAAGAATACAGACTGTATACAGTAGGAATGTATTGACACTGATGGAGAAGAATACAGACTGTATACAGTAGGAATGTATTGACACTGATGGAGAAGAATACAGACTGTATACAGTAGGAATGTATTGACACTGATGGAGAAGAATACAGACTGTATACAGTAGGAATGTATTGACACTGATGGAGAAGAATACAGACTGTGACACTGATGGAGATGAATGCAGACTGTATACAGTAGGAATGTATTGACACTGATGGAGAAGAATGCAGAATGTACACAGTAGGAATGTATTGACACTGATGGAGAAGAATACAGACTGTATACAGTAGGAATGTATTGACACTGATGGAGAAGAATGCAGACTGTATACAGTAGGAATGTATTAACACTGATGGAGAAGAATGCAGACTGTATACAGTAGGAATGTATTAACACTGATGGAGAAGAATGCAGACTGTATACAGTAGGAATGTATTAACACTGATGGAGAAGAATGCAGACTGTATACAGTAGGAATGTATTAACACTGATGGAGAAGAATACAGACTGTATACAGTAGGAATGTATTGACACTGATGACTGACCTTTCCCCATTTCAGAGCCATCGCTCATGGCCAGCTGGAGGTGGTGACAGGTGGATGGGTGATGACGGAAGAGGCCTGTGCTCACTTTGCCCCCATGCTGGACCAGCTGACCGAGGGACATCTATGGCTCAAGGAACAGCTGGGTCAGACAAATTTAACTGTGATCGGGGGTTTCATACAAAACACCAGTAGATATGTCATCATCAGTTTTTCAGTTCAGTTTCAATTTTTCGAGATGATGCAGACTTGTAATGAATTCCATGTGCACTAACATCACATAAACCCATGAGCTGGTGGTGTCAGCTTATTGATTCATAGATCTCCCCCCCCCCCCTCCCTTTCTGTTGATCGGCTCAAGACCTTGCCAGCACATAGGGTTTTTGTGCTAGCTCAGGGAGCCTGACAGTTAATTGCTGGCAGATTTGGGTGGAGCGCATATGCAATTGTCTGAGTGCATGGAATCCCTCTTGAACAAACTTGTGAAGTAACCAACTTCTGATGTGTATGTGTGTGTGTGTGTGTGTGTGTGTGTGTGTGTGTTGTGTGTGTGTGTGTGTGTGTGTGTGTATGTGTGTGTGTGTGTGTGTGTGTGTGTGTGTGTGTGTGTGTGTGTGTGTGTGTGTGTTTAAGTATAATATGTCAGCACTTCTGTACATGTTGCACTCTGTGTCTTGTAAAATGTGTATCACGCAGTGTGTCCAGATGTGTTTAGTGAATAGCACTGTAGAAAAATGATTTACTATTAATTTGATTATCATCATCATCATAAATATAGTTTGTCTTACAATGACATATGATGATGACAGGTATCGAGGTCAACAACAGCTGGTCGGTAGATCCATTCGGTCACTCACCAACCATGGCCTACCTGCTGGGGAGGTCAGGGGTCAGCAACATGGTGATTGAGCGTGTGCACTACGCCATCAAACGATACCTGGCCAAAACCCAACAACTGGAGTTTCACTGGCGGCAGAGCTGGGGTGAGTAGTTTTCAGTTGATACAAGACTTTCAGTTTCAGTTTCAGTTTCAGTTTCAGTTTCAGTTTCAGTTTCTCAAGATGACGTCTCTGCTCTCGGAATGAATTCCATGTGCACTAACATCACGGGTGCCATGTGATGGAGAAGATTCAGAATGATCACGGCACCAGCCATAAGCCTGAACATAAACCCATGAGCTGGTCAGGTCCTGAGGTTTTACCTAGATAGTTCCATAACCCTGGGGTCATAGGGGAGTGAGGTGGCAGAGACTTCAACTTTTCCCAGGGCCAGCACCTTGAGGGTGGCGCCCATCCCTTCTCCCTTGCTTCAAATTCATGTTCATATTCACATTTTTTTTAACCAAGACTTCAGAAAGGCAAGAAGGCTAACTGGTCTTCAAGGGGTGGGACCTGGCAAATTAACCTATCTCATCAATGGTGTTTACCAAGGCAGCCGGGCAGTGCCCTGCTCTTCACAATTTTCAGCTGCTGTGGGATCTTTAGCGTGTGCAGCCAGAAGGCACACGGGTCTGACTCATTTTTTGTTCCCTTCCGAAGGACTAGACGTTCAGTTCAATTTTATGGGCCTGTACTGGGAGAGAACCCTGGAACCTAGAGTTTAGTTATTATCAGGTGAATGCCTAAACCATTCTGCCACTCTTCTCCCCTAGACACCGTGAATGTCTGAACCATTCTGCCACTCTTCTCCCTTAGATACCGTGAATGTCTGAACCATTCTGCCACTCTTCTCCCTTAGACACATGAGGTATTTACTGAACTGGGACAGTACCATACATGCTCCACCTAGTCTACCATTTCTTATCAGGTAGACTCCTTGAGACTGTGCAACATCCTTTTCATTGGCAAGGTCATGAAATGGAACTGGCACTGGGACAGGACAAGAAACCAGATCATCAGGAAATGCACTGAGGACACCACCAAATGATTGGGCATTAAATTAAGATGGACAGTTCTGCGTGCTGGGTTCAAACTCAGGACTTAAGATCTGTAGTCAGTATGAGCCATCTGGCCTTTCCAAATGAACTCAAACTCTGGTGTGAAATCTGGTTTTACTTTCTTCACAGAGAACAAGTTGTTCTATACTTGAATATGTTTGACATGTCCCAGTCACATTGGGAGCTTTCATGTTGGTTGTGGGGTTAGGGTGCAGGGCTGTTTCCATCACAGTTCATACAAGTGTAGGCAGTAGTATACAGAAATCCAAAATAAGTGTGACTGCCCACGTTCAAGCAAACAGGAACCAGAAAAAAAAACAAAAAATGAATCAGAATGTGTATTTAATACAACCAGACAAGACATGTCTTGTTTAATAGTATACAGAACCCATAAGTTAGGTTTCACCTCCAGACCTGACCGTTGCGTAGGGAATGTGTGCAGGTTTATGGCTTATATCATGATCGTTGTGAATCTTTCTTTATCACAAGACAGTTGTAGGGCAATACATGTAGAATTTGTTCGGAGCATGGAGATGCTATCAGAAGGAGCTGGCAGAACTGTGACAGTGTGATGATTCCCTGAATAAATTCTGTCCCAAGATAGATGGCATCGTGACACCTTCTTGAGCAGAAGATAAGTGATACTGCAGTCCACGCTATCAAGTGGTCTTCCTCTGAGATGCTCTGTCCGTTCTCCAAGCCCTGGCAAGCTTCCCTATCTGACCGAGACCTTCCAGCAAGTCACAACAACCAGAACAGTGGTCCTCCAGTGGATCCCCATTCAATGTGGGATATAATGAAACCAGACGGTAGATGAGCTGTTAAAAAGAGGAACCCAGGAAGACCAACCAGACAACAGCGTCAGTTACAGCCAGAAGAGGAGCATCATCAGATCATTCTTTAACCCTTTGAACCCCACTCCCTGTCCACCAGCATACTGCATTGTTGACCATGCTAGCAAAGCAAAAACTTGACCCTTTGACTCCTTCCACCCTATCCATCAACTTCCTGCAGGAAGTTGGTCGATAGGGTGAGGGAGTCAAAGGGTCAAGGTTTTGCAGTTGGTTGGTACATTTCATGAGGAAAGGGGAATTGGAACCTGGTCATAACAGGAAAGCTGGAGGGAAAGAGAGCACCAGGTAGACCCAGGAGAAGATATTGGATGGACTTGCACAGTGGCTGAAGACAAAGAGGGTGGAAGAGGTGCTTGAGGCAACAAGGGATAGAAACAGATGGAAGGCCATGATCGCCAACCGCCATGTGGCAAGGCACCTGATGATGATGATGATGATGATGGACAGGGTGGGGAGTCAAAGGATTAAACCAAAAAGCAGAAAGGGATGACTACCACCTTGTGTCATAGAGCAGCAGGTGGTCCAGTGTGATGCTCCATACTGGCCGATGACTGCCAGCTGTGTCATAGAGCAGCAGGTGGTCCAGGTGAATGCTCCCATACTGGCCGATGACTACCACCTTGTGTCATAGAGCAGCAGGTGGTCCAGGTGATGCTCCATACTGGGCCGATGACTGCCACCTTGTGGCACAGAGCAGCAGGTGGTCCAGGTGATGCTCCATACTGGCCGATGACTGCCAGCTTGTGTCACAGAGCAGCAGGTGGTCCAGGTGATGCTCCATACTGGCCGAAATGACTGCCACTTTGTGTCACAGAGCAGCAGGTGGTCCAGGTGATGCTCCATACTGGCCGATGACTGCCAGCTTGTGTCATAGAGCAGCAGGTGGTCCAGGTGATGCTCCATACTGGCCGATGACTACCACCTTGTGTCACAGAGCAGCAGGTGGTCCAGGGGGATGCTCCATATGGCCGATGACTGCCAGCTTGTGTCCACAGAGCAGCAGGTGGTCCAGGTGATGCTCCATACTGGCCAATGACTACCACCTTGTGTCACAGAGCAGCAGGTGGTCCCCGGTGATGCTCCATACTGGCCGATGACTGCCAGCTTGTATCATAGAGCAGCAAGGTGGTCCAGGTATGCTCCATACTGGGCCCATGAGCCACCTTGGTCACAGGCAGCGGTGGTCCAGGTGATGCTCCTTGGCCGATGACTACACCTTGTGTCACAGAGCCCCGCAGGTGGTCCAGGTGATGCTCCCTAGGCCGATACTGCCCCGCTTGTGTCACAGGAGCAGGTGGCCAGGTGA
>JAPXFY010003472.1:7500-21670 GCA_030674185.1 Monoplex corrugatus
CCATAATCATTATAGCTCCACAGACAAGCAACGTTGACAGGACATCTTATGAGACAAGACACATTTGACCACCTAGTCACAGCAGGAAAACTAGAAGACAAAAAAAAACAGCTCCAGGTAAAACCCAGTGAGAAAATATTGGACAGTTTTGCAGAGTGGATGGGGGCGGAAAGGGTAGGAAATACACTTGCAACCGACAGAAGATAGATTCGTATGGAAGGTCATGATCGCCAACACCATGCGGCAAGGCACATAGTCATGGTGAGAGCTTGTCCTGGCCGTCACGTGGCATATGTATACGTGGCACCTGTGCGTATGGAATTGTTTTTCTTCTGAACGTGGAGATGCCGTCTTGAGAAACCGAAACTGAGACTGAAACTCGTTCTGTGTATATGTCTGTCTGTCTGTCTGTCTGTCTGTCTGTCTGTCTGTGTGCCTGCCTGTCTGTCTGTCTGCCTGTCTGTCTGTCTCTCTACCTACCTGCGTGTCTTCCTGCTTGCGTGTGATACTGCCTGCCAACCTGTCTGCCTGATTGTCTGTCTGCCTGTCTGTCTATCTGTCATCCTGCCTGCCTGCCTGCCTGTCATCCTGCTTGTCCCTCTGCCTGTCATCCTGCTTGCCTGTCTGCCTGTCATCCTGCCTGCCTGTCTGCCTGTCTGTCTGCCTGTCATCCTGCCTGTCTGTCTGCCTGCTTGTCTGTCTGCCTATCATCGTGCCTGTCTGTCTGCCTGCTTGTCTCTCTGCCTGTCATCCTGCCTGTCTGCCTGTCATCCTGCCTGTCTGTCTGCCTATCATCCTGCCTGTCTGTCTGCCTGCTTGTCTCTCTGCCTGTCATCCTGCCTGTCATCCTGCCTGCCTGTCTGTCATCCTGCCTGTCAATTTGCCTGTCACCCTGCCTGCCAGCCTGTCTTATCTTCCTGCTTGCCTGCCTGCCTGCCTGTCTGCCTGCCTGTCTGCTTGCCTGTCTGTCTGTCTGCCTGTCAGGTTTTTCTCCGATTGATGTGACTGGCTGACTCAGTCCATCAGTTAATAGAGGTGTGTGGTGTGTATGTGTGTGTGTGTATGTTGTGTGTGTGTGTGTGTGTGTGTGTTTGTTTGTTTGTGTGTGTGTGTGTGTGTGGTGTTGTGTGTGTGGTGTGTGTGTGTGTGTGTGTGTGTGGACTGAGGATCCCATGTCTAGAGTTCGTTCGTGGTATGCGTGGCAAGAAAAGGACGGCCCGGGGGGATGGGAAGAATGGGGGGTGGGGGTAAGGTGGGTTGAGGAAGGAAGGGGGGGAGATTGAAAGGAGGGGGGGAGTGAGAAAAGAGGAAGCTCGTTGCCTACCTCCTGTCTTGATGTATTATGCTAATCAACGTCATTAAAGAATCCCCGTATTCAATTGTTTTGTTGTTTTCCAAGTTCTTATTTGAGTATAGAATTTCTTTTAACCTTGTGAGAGAGAGAGAGGGGAGAGAGAGAGAGAGAGAGAGGGGAGAGAGAGAGAGAGAAAGAGAGAGAGAGAGAGACAGAGAGAGACAGAGAGAGAGAGAGAGAGAGAGAGAGGAGAGAGAGAGAGAACCGAATAATTACCAGCTGTTTTGGAATGGACGAAGCGCAGGTGAAAAAGTCTGGGTCTGGTGAAATATATATGCCTCTTGAACAAATTCCAAAATTGCGGTGCCAACCAAGTGGAAAAAATTAAGGGGCGTCCTAAATTTGAAACCAGCAGAGTTTAGTTTTGTTTTTTTTCTTGCGGGGAATCATAACACCTAGCCAAAAAAAATAGGCCAAACTTCCTTGTTGGTATATTGTGGGGGGCTTTTTTTTTTTTTTTTTGTTTGTTTTCTCTGTCTCTATTTTACTTCCTGTAGCTGGTCTTGTTTGTATTTGCTGTTTGCCCTTTTGGGGTCTGTCTGTCTCTGTGTTTTTCCCTTTCTCTGTCTCAGAGTCCCGTCTCTCTTCTCTGTCTGTCCGTCTGTCTCTCGCCTGCCCCGTCTGTCTGTCTCTCTGCCTGCCGTCGTCTGTCTGGTCTCTCTCTGTGTCTCTTCTCTCTTTTTCCCTCTGTCTCTGTCTCTCCTCTCTCTCTTTTTTTTCTTTCTCCCCTCTCTCCTCTCTTTCTCTCCCCCTCTCTCTTCGTCTTTTTTTCTTTTTAAAATATTTTCTTCCTCTGGGGGTTCTGTTTTTGTGTATGTGATTGTCTCTTTGGTTCCCTGTCTCTTTTCCCCTATCTGTCTGCCCTGTCTCTGTCTGTCTGTTTTTTGTCTGTCTGTCTGTCCCTCTCAGTCTGTGTTTGTATAAAAAATGTCTTTTTCCCTGTCCTTTCTTTTCTCTCTGTTCTCTGTCTTTCTTTCTGTCTGTCTGTCTTTTTTGCTGTAAATGCTTTTCACTGTTTTCGGGGCCTGCCCCGTCCTTCCTTTTCCCTTCCTCCCTCCCTCCCACTCTCCCGGCGCTTAAAATCTCTCGTGAATTGGGGTAGCCATAATAATGTAAGGCAAACCTTAATGCATTGAAACCACACAATGCATAGTCACTAATTACATAAACGGGCCGCTTGTCCACGCTTTGCCAAAACCCGGGAATGGGATAGTGATTATTTCTCCCTCTGTAACGGATAGGATTTTTTTTCTTTGTCGTAATAAACCGGTGTCAATTTTTTCTCTTTTATTATAGTTACTTTTTTTTCCCCCCCTTGTGGGATATATATATTATATATAAGGACATTGGTGTCTTTTTCCCCTTATTATTGGGGATAATGTTTTTACTGTAAAGGGGATAGTAGTGTGGTATTTATCTTGCCACTGAAATGGAGGTTAAAAATAATCTTCCTCATACACACAACATCTACACACATAAAATACATACATCATACCCCCCACACACACACACACACAAAATCCCCTATACAAAACATACCCATACATACATACATACATACATACATACCTACATACTACATCATCATAAAACACATAAACAAAAAACATACTCTCCCATACATGCCCCAAAACAAACAATCAAGCAATGTTCCTTTTGGGGTTTAGATTTGATTTGTCATCCATTGTTTAATCATCGCCCCTATCAACAACCACCCCTAAAACCATCGCCGTGGTTATGTATGGTTACGAAAACGGACAAAACCGGACTAAAAAGGTTATAGTTCGAATCCCCATCAGTACTTTCGAAATAATCCGGGAAAAATTTTTTTTATTGCTCCAACAACCCCCCGCAGACAGACCACCGTGCTTTTGGGCTCTTTTGGGAAAGACTGGGCCCCCACAATCGATTTTAAAATTCCACCTACGGGGCATCTTTGGGAGGGTGTTCCCAAAAAACTGCGACCAAAGGAGAGGAGAGAGAGAGAGAGAGAGAGGGGAGAGAGACGAAGACAGGGGAGGGAAAGAGGGGGGGGGAGAGAGGGGAAAAGAGAAAAGAGGGGGGGAGAGAGAGGGGGGGCAGAGAGAGAAAAAAAGAGAGAAAAGGGGGAGAGAGAGAAGGGGGAAAAGAAAGAGAGAAAAAGAGGGGAAGAAAAGGGGAGAGAAGGGGAGAGAGAGAGAGAGAGAGAAAAAACTACATACATACACACCCCCTCTCACCTCGTTTTTCACAAAAACAGACAAACCCCCTTTTTCCTCCCCTGTGCCCTCTCTTTCTCCTTTTCTCGTCTGTCTGTCTGTCTCTCTTTTCCCCCTTTTCCCCCCCCCTTTCTCTCTCTCCTTCTTCCCCCCCTCCCCCTCTCCCCCCACCCCTAAATTTTTCCCCCTGGGGTCGGTCGATGGGGCTCTATCTGAAAAATTTTGTCCGCTCTGTCTCGTCCCTCCCCTTTCTCTCATGCAAACACCCCACACAAAACACACATGGGGCCGGGGCGCCGGGGCAACACATGCACACACCGTGCAAAACAGACACTCACACCCCACGCACACACGCACGGGGGGGCCAAAAAAACCCCAAAGGGCCCCCGGGGGCCACAACGCACGCCAGCACGCACCAACAGGGCCCCAAACGCTTACAAACTCTCACAAAAACATAACACAACCCCACCACACACACCCCGCACACACACACACGCACACCACAATACACATACATACACACACACATCGCACACACACCACAAACAACCCCCCCCAAAAAACACAACACAAACACAACACCACAAGCATTCCCTTGATACATAAACCTAGCGAGGACGCGAGACTTTTTAATTATCCCCTATAATTTTTTTCGACAAAAAATTTAAATTACTATTTTTAAAAGTAGTAATGTTTTAAAAAGGGGGGCCCTTTGCTGCTGCTGTTCTCGTAAAAAATCAGCGAGTGCGGTGGAGAAGCTACCATTAACCCCTAAGACTCCTCCACCATATCCCACACAGCTTCCATGAAAAAGAGTTAACCCATGACCTCCCGTTAACCCTGTCCACCCAGCTTACGTGCACTGACATGATGGGAGGATATGTAGCGTGAGGGAGTCAAACGGTAGGTTTTTGGGCTTCGATTGCATGGTTTGATAATGCAGTGCTGATGGCCAGGATGCGGGAGTCAAGGGTATAATCATGGGCCCCTGTGTCGAGAAGGGTGGGGTGGGCATGTACCGTGCACGCAACAGGTTGACCGCGCATGCTATTTTTAGCATGCTTGGTACTGTTTATGTCAACGGAGACCACAGCGTATACAAAGGGTCAAAGTTTCTGAGTGCATAACACACGTTTCAGGCCGTGAAATATGTTTCCGACATTGCTTGAACATTAAAGTATGTATACAACACTTCACATAAAGCCTAGGGTCAATCAAGACAGCTGATGCCCCATGTAGCAAAGGCATCAAGCAAGAATTGCCCAAGCTCATACAAATAATGGTCCATCTTACTAACATCTATGGAGAAGACAGATATTTTGGAAATGAAAGCCAAACTTAAAACTACTACGAACACAATTTGGCCCGTTGTGTTATATGGAAGTAAAGGATGGAATCTTAAAGCTGCAGATGGAAAACAGAATTCACAAGTGCAGAGATGTGGTTCGACAGAAGACATCCATATGAACAAGTATGGGGACTGAAAGACACACAAACCAAAGCATCTAGGGGGGGGGCGGGGGGGGGGGCGGGGGGAAGAACTGAAAAACGAACAAAAATCCTGAACTTTTAGAGGCCCTAGGTTAGGAACATGAAAATGAACATACTTTGGGACATGCTATGAGACATCAGAGCTCCAATTAAACGAAGAATGTGGCCCAGGGCAACATTGAGGGGCAAGGAGACGACAGGAAGACCGCCGACTTCCTGTGTATATGAACAGAAGCCAAAGTGGAACGACGAAATGCCCGAAGTATGAAAACTGACAGAAGGACAGTAGACAGGAAGGGGATTGGAGACAGCTGACGGGGCATGCATCACACGGGGCAACCCATCAAGACTGATGTCACCGACATGTGCATCAGTGTAAATAATGGTGGATCAGATCCAATGACCTTAACTAAATCAATCAAAAATCAATCAACTTCCTTTAGGGAAACTGTTGAACGCTCTTTTTTGACGTCCCGCAAACCTGTCCACAGTCAGCACATCCTGCTTGTCAATCATGATCATGCTAGCAAGCAGAAACTTAAAACCCATTGGGTCTCTCAACCCTATCCACCAGCATCCTAGGGGAGGAAGCTTGATGGGATAGGCTGAGGGAGTCAAAGGTTAAGATTGTTGCAGGTATGTGGGCTAGGAGGATGCCGGGAGTCAAAGGGTTTAAGTGAGGGAGACGGGGTGGAAGGAACAACAAAATGGCGAATTGACAAGAAACCATCTACAGAGACTCAGACGTTGGCAGATCATTTTTATATTTATCGTAATGAAATATCTAACGGACGAATCATAAATATTCAGCCGCAATCCTGTGTCATACATCGATCATGCCTTGCCACAAGTGGCGTTGGCGATCATGGTACGATCCATCTGTCTCCATCTTTCGTTGCCAACGTAAGCCACTCCTCCACCCTCTTTGTCTTCAGCCAACTCCTGCAAGTCCCGTTCTTCTAGCAATCTTCTCCTTTGTCCTACTTATAACTAGGTGCTCTCATATACTCTATCCCACCAGCTTTCCCATTGTGACTGACCAGGTTCACCAATTCCCCCCTTTCTTTCTGTTCTTCATAAAATGGCCTATAAATAGTTTGCTTACTTTTCATAATTTTCCTTTTGAAGATCTTCTTGTGTCTGCCTCCAGTTCAAGACCTGTTCACGTCTGTATTTCTTTGCTGTCCATGTGGAACTCATCAACATTCTTCTTAGAAAACCACATCTCGGGCTCGCCTCAATCTTCTTCTGGCTTTGCTTGTTTGACTGATACCCTACGGCCTCACAAGACCGTATACAATATCGTTCTATATAATAATCAAGAACTCTCTCTTTCCCTCACGTTAATGTAGGCAATCCTATTACATAGCATAAATCCATAAGTAATATGTTGTATCACGCCCTTAGACGCTTGCTGTGTCATCAGTTTTCCCCCTTTTAATTAACACAAGAGGAAATGTGTCCGGACAAACGTTGAAATTTTTGATTATGGGTTTAAATTAGTGCATAACATAACCAATTTAAAAATCGGAGCATGCAAGAGGAAAGCAGAACTCAATCGGCTTAAGTAGCCATGAAACAGGAAATGGAAATAATTAGCCGTACAGGAAGACGAAAACACACGGCCATAACATAGCAAACTAACTTATTTCAAAGTTTATTTTATGCCACACCTTTTATTTCTGTCCCATTCAATCTTTCAAACACGACGTTCGCTACGGCCATTTTGATGGCCACAGTACTGGTGATGAATCCACAATGGCATGATAATGAATGCACACACGCCAGTCATAAAAAAAAGCCTGAGGCAGCTGAAGTAGTGGTTTCTGAGAATAAAAAGGTTAAGAAATCCATGGACACAACAAAGAGAAGAAACAAACGAGACAGTCTTGAAAAAAGAACAAACACACAACACACACGACAACACACAACGAACACACACACACCTACACACACACACACACACACACACAACACAACCACACCACACACACACACACACACACGGCACCACACGCACGCATCGGCTGCATTCATGCAAACAATCGACACACACAAAACCACACACACACACACACGAACACACACTCACACTACTGCACAAAACATTAATGAAGGAATTAGAAAGGACGGTAACATTAGAGGGCATTTTTTCTGAAGGCAAGAGGAAATTTGAGCAACTAATCACAACAGGGAAAGCTGGAGGGAAAAAGAGCACCAGTTGACGCCAGGGAGAAAATTAGGACGGATTTGCGGAGTTGAAATGATGACAGAAAAGGTGGGATATGTTACATGTATACTTGCAAGCGACAAAAGATTTGTATGGAGGGCCCCATGATCGCCGAAGCCATGTGATAAGACACAGGATTATGACGATGTTGACAATGAATGACCGGAGGCGGGGATGATAATACATGATGCTGTGAGTTCCGATCTAGGATTGAACTGTTGACAGGCTGTCATCATCATCATCATCATCATCATACGGTCATCATCATCATCATCATCGTCATCATCATCAAATCATCATCATCATCATCATCATTATCATCGTCCAACATCGATGTGCCCTGACAGCAATGGCGTGGGCGATCATGAGCCCTCCACAATACGATAAGAATTCTGATCCCTCCTCGCTGCTAGTACATCTCCCACCCACTGTCTTGTCCTTCCAAGCCACCCTGCAAGTCCGGTCGAATATTTTCTCCCTGGGTCTACTATACTATACCTGGTGTTCTCTTTCAGGGCTGTTACTCCAACGATTACAATCGTAATCAATATCCTACCTGGCGATGGCCCAGGAGTCAGAGAGATTGCAGAAACCTGTGGTGTCCCAGTCAGTGGGAGTTGATTACCACCCTACCCTCAGTACGTGGTCTGAGTGAAGTGGGGGAGACTGAATTATAGGGGGTTCTAGTCTCCCAGTCAGCTCATAACCATGTCAACCCTGGAAGTGAGGCAGTAGAGCCCGAAAATTTCCACAGACAGTGATTTTATGGATTACCCTGTCAGTCTCAGAACAAAATTGGAGGCAGCTGAAATGTGGATTCTGAAAAGAATGTTGAGAGTGCCAGGGGAAAACAAAGAGACAAATCTTGAAGTGCAGACACAAAAAGATCTAATAAAAAAGATTAGGAAAAAAAAAAAACATTTATACCTTTTTTTGAGGAAAGGGGAATTGGAGCCCCCTTTTGGGAAAAAAGGGGGAAAATGGAGGGCAAGAGGCTTTGGTAGACCCAGGGAAAAAATGCTGGAAAAAACTTGCGAATAGCTGAAAAAGAGAAGGGGGAGAGTGAAAAAGAGCGAAAAAGGACAGATTGTTTGGAGGGTCCCCGGTCGCCCAAAGCCCCCATGTGGGGCAAATGAAAAATGAGGGGTGACGGGGGTGGGTGTGATTATGATGAGATGAAAATGATAAAGATGATAAAAATGAACCTTTCGTGGGGTTTCCCCAAAGTCCTTGGACCACGGTGACTGACCGGGTTTGTGAGCTGCTTTTGGGGGGTTTTTTCCCGGGGAAACCCTTTTTAGTTGCGTTCGTAAAGATGAGTTCATACGGTTGTGTGAAACCCCTAGTAGTTTTTTAGGGGGGTTTGGGGGTTTTTAAACTGATTTTTTTTAAGGCATGTTTGGGTTTTGTTTGGGTAAAGTTTCTGTTTTGGGGGTGGTGTATTTTATCAGTTCTTAAAAGTGAAAAGGCTCGTCCCGTTTGTTGGTGGGTGCGTGGGTGAAGGGGGTTTTGTGGGTGTGTGGTGTGTGTGTGTGGGGGTTTGGTTGTGTGTGTGGTTTTGGTGTGTTTTTTTTGGGTGATTATTGATCGTGAATTTGGGCCCCTGTGTGTGTGTGTGGTGTGGGGTGTGGGTGGTATTTTTGTGTGTAAATGTGTGCGGTTAGTGGGGTGTTGTTGGGGTGTGTGTGTGGGGTTTTGTGTGGTTTTGGGGGTGGTGTGGGGGTTTCGTGTTTGGGGTGTGGGGTTGTTGGGGGGGCGCGGCGTGCGTGGGTGTGGGTGTGTGTGGTTGTGTGTTTGGTGTGTGTTTGGTGGGGGGTGCGCCGCGCGCGGCGTTTCCCCCCCGGGGGAGAAAGGGGGGTCTTTCAAGTTTAAACAGTTTTCTTTCCCCTTCGGAAATTCTGGGGCTAGAAATTTCCTCTTTCTTTCACTCACTTTTTTCTGCCTTGTTCCTTTGTTTTTTGTTCTTTTTTCCCATCATTTTTTTTTCTTTGCTGGGCCATTCACCCGACGTTTTCTGTAAAACATTTTTCCCTAAACCCCTCTTAGGAGTGATATTGGGGGCCCTTTTTCATGTTTTTAAATTTTTTGGCTCTAAGGGGTTTTGGGGGGGGCAGAACCCCCAATTTTAAGTAATATAGGGGGTTTATTATATATTTTATTAAAAATATATAAAGTGTGTGTGTGTGTGTGGTGTGTTTGTGTGTGTGGTGTTTGTGTGTGGTGTGTGTGTGTGTTTTTGTGTGTGTGTGGGGTGTTTTTAACGTATTGGTTAAATTTTATGTTTTTTTAAATTTAGGGACGTTGATATATTTGTTAGTTTTTTTTTGGGTTTAAAATTTTCCCCTTAATATGATTGGTGGAGTGGTCAAAACCAGGGGCATTTTTGAGTCATAACTATGGGGAAAATTTAGTATTTAATTTTCCCTTTTTTCCCCCGGTTTTTTTTTTTTTTTTTTTTTTTTGTTTTTTTTTTTTTGTTTTAGGGTTTAAAAACGTAATGAGGGTGATTATAACCCCCATAAAAGGGTTTTGCCCAAAGGTTTGGGGGGGTTTAAAAAAAAATTGTAAGAAAAAATTTTTTGCCCCATGATGTGTATGTGTTTTTGTGTGAAATGTGTGGGGGGTGCTGGGTGTGGTGTGTGTGTTTTTTTTTTTGTGTGTGTGTTGTGTGGTGAGAGAAGATTGGGGGTGGGGGTGTGGTTTTGTGTAGTGTGGGGTTTTTTTTTGTTTGGGGTGTGTGTGTGTATGGGGGGTGTGTGTTTCGTTATTTCTTTTAGTTATTTTTATAATTTTTTTGCTTTTAGAGAGTGTTTTTTTTGCGTGTGTAAAGTGTGGTTTTGGGTTTGTTGTATGTGCGGTTTTTTGTGTTTTGGGTTTTTGGGGGTGTGTGTGCGGCCGCGCGCCCTGGGGCCTAAAGTGTATGCGTTTCCCCGCATAAGCTCTCGGTTTTAATAATAAAAGCGAAATTTAATAAAAAGGATCGACCCACGAAACGCAATTTTTTTTCCCTTTCATCCCCTCCCTTATCCATTTCCCTTTTCACCCTCCCCCTACCACCCCCCCCCCCCCCCATTCAGTTTTTCCCCCCTTTTTCCCTTTAAAAAATCAGGGGGAAAAAAAAAAAACTTTCTTTGGGGGGCCGTGGGGGGGAGTGCCACGAAAGATAAAATCCCGGGGTAAAATTTCTCGCGAGGTTTATGAGGGAAAAGGACTTGCAGGGCCCTGTTAGAAAATTTTTAGGGAGTTTTTTTCCGCTTAGAACTTGGTGTGTTCTCCCAAAATGAAATCTTGTCTTGCATTATTCTTCTGCTTGGAACTTTTGTCTGGCTTTTTTCTCCCCGGGGGTGGAACTTTGTCGGGGTTATTTTCCTCTTTAGCTCTGTTTGCATTTTTCTCCCCCCTTTGGGCCCGTCTTTGGGAATTTTTTCCCGCCTAGAATTTGTTGGGGAAATATTTCCCCCGCTTGAACTTTTTCAGATTAATTTTCCCTTGGGTTAGAAAATTTTTTTTTGCATTTTTCTCCTGCTTAGGGGGAAATTTTTTTTTCCCCCCCTTTTTCCCCCGCTTGAACTTTTTTCAGCCCTTAAATTCCCTGCTTAGAAAATTTTTTTTTTTATTATTTTCCTCTTAAACTTTTTTTTTTCCCGCATTATTCTCCTGCTTTGAACTTTTTTAGCAAATTTTTTTTCCCTGCTTGGGGAATCTTCTGGGGTTAAATTTTTCCCCCCCCTTTGGGAAATTTGTCTGGCATTAAAATTTTCCTGGGTTAGAACTCCCGGTTTAAATTTTCCGTTAGACCCTGGGAATTTTTTTCAAATTAGAATTGGTATATTTTCCCCGATTTTAAAAAAATGGATTTTCTCCCCCTTTTTTAACCCCTGTCTGGATTATTTTCCCCCCCCTTTGAAAAAAAAGGTTTATTTTTTTTCCCTGCTTGAACAAAATGACATTGTTCTCCTATTAACTCTGTTTGGAATATTCTCCCCTTAGAACCTTGTCTGGCCAAAACATTCTCCCGTTTAGAATTCTTGCCTAATTATTTCCCGCTTAAAAAAAATCTGGCTGATATTGTTTTTTCCCGCTTAGAACTCTGTCTGATATTGTTTCCCTGCTTAGACCTGTTGGTATTTTTCCCCTCTTAAATCTGTTGAAAAATTTTCCCCCTGCTTAGAAATCTGTCCCGGGGATTATTCTCCGCTTTCCATGTTGATATTAAAATTTTCCCCCTTGAATTGTCGGTTTTATTTTTCCGCTTTTTAAATTTTGTTGGGAAAATTAAATTTTCCCGCTTAAACTCTGTCCCGATGTATTCCCCCCGCTTAGACCATTTTTTTTTTTATTGTTCTCCTCTTAGGGAAATCTGGTCTGGTTTATTCTTCCCCGCTTGAAAACTGTCTGATATTGTTTCCCCGGCCCTTTGAAATCTGTTGGTTTTTTTTCCCCGCTTAGAAACCCCTGTCTGATATTGTTTTTCCCCGCCCTTTTAAAAAAAGTTGGTATTATTCCCCCGCTTAGGGCCCCCTGTCTGATATTGTTCTCCGCTTTGAAAAACTGTATGGGTTTTTTAATTTCTCCCGCTTAAAAACCACTGTTGTATTGTTTCCTGCTTTAAAAATCTGTTGGTATTATTCCCCCCCGCTTAGACCATGTCTGCCCTTATTTCCTGTTTGAAATTGTAGGTAAATTTTTCCTGCTTAAAAACCCCTGTCTGGTAAAAATTTTCCCCCTAAGAATCTGTTGGCAAAATTTTTCCCCTACCTAGAAAACCCTTTTTTGGGATTATTCTTTTGCTTTGGGGAAATTTGTCTGGCATTATTCTCCCGTTTTGGGGAAATTTGCTGGATTATTTTTTCCGCTTTGGGGGAAAATCTGTCTGGGGGTTTTTTTTCCCCGCTTTTGGGAAAAATTTTCTGGCATTATTTCCCGCTTGGAACTTTGTCTGGAAAATTTTTTTCCGGGTTTGGAACTTTGCTGGATTTTCATCCCGCTTAGGGGGTTTTTCTGGATATTTTCCTGTTTTGGGAAATTTGTCTGGGATTATTCTCCTTTTTGGGAAATTTTCTGGATCATTCTCCTGCTTTGGGGAAAAATTTTCTGGGATTAAAATTTTTTTGCTTAGAATTTTGTTGGCCAAATTTTTCCTGCTTGGGGAATTTGTCTGCATCATTTCCGCTTTTGGAAATTTTGGGTGGATTTTTCCCCCCCCGCTTTTTAAATCTGTCTGGCATTATTTTCCTGCTTAGAAAATCTGTCTTTGGGAAATTTTTCCCCGCTTGGAACTTTTTCTGGCATTATTCTCCTGTTTGGGAAAAATTTGTCGGGGGTTATTCTCCTTCTTGGAACTTTGTCTGGGGTTTTTTCTCCTGCTTGGAACTTTGTTTTGCAAATTTTTCTCCTGTTTTGGGGGAAATTTGTCTGGCATTATTCTCCTTTTTTTGGAACTTTGTCTGGCATTATTTTCCTGCTTGGAATTTTTTCTGTTATTGTTCCCCTGCTTTTGGGAAAACCCGTCTGGTATTATTCTCCTGCTTGGAAAATTTGTCTGGCATTATTCTCCTCTTGGAACTCTTTTCTGGGATTATTCCCCTCTTGGGAAATTTTTCTGGCAAAATTAATTTTCCCTGCTTAAAAACTCCCGTCTGGTAATGTTCTCCTACTTAGAACCCCTTGTCTTTCATTTTTCTTCTGCTTGGAACTTTGGTCTGGGGATTGGGTTTTCCTGTTAGAACTCTGCCTGTTCTCCTGCTAGGACATTGTTTTGGCATTTTTTTTTCCTGCTTAAAAACTCTGGGGATTTTTCTCCTGCTTTGAACAAATTTTTCTGGCTTAAATTTTCCCCGCTTAGAACTCGGGGAAAATTTGTCCCCTGCTTAAAAAATCTCCCCGCCCTTTGAAAATCGGGAAAATTTACTCTCTTGCTTAGAAAATCTGGTATTGTTCTCCTGCCTAATTAGGGGCAAATGGCAAATTGCCTACTTTGAACTCTGTAAAAAAATTATTCTCCTGCTTGGAACTCTGTCTGGCCAAATTTTTCTGGCTGCGTGGGATGGCTTTTTTAAAAAGGGGAAACAGGGTTTGGGTTTGCGGTTACTGAAAGAACCAAAAATTGGTAATGAGGCAATGGGAAAGCTTTGGGGTTTAAGGGCTGTTTCCTGGGAATTTTTTTTAATTGTTTCTTGTATGAAAGGGGCAAGGTTAAGAAACTTTTGGGGGAAATTAGTGTATTTTAGATTTTAAAAGAAATATAGCCAAGTACACATAAAAGTACATACAAAGTGCAAACAAAACCTACATACATACCTAAAAAACATACATACATACATACATACATAAAAAACATTAAAAAACACACAAAACCCCATACATACATACATACATACATACGTACATACTTTTTTACATCATACCCTTTTTGGGACAAAACGTACGTAAAATACATACATACGTACATAACCAAAGTACATTTCATTCTTAAATTTATACATACAAAACCCAAAACATACAATGATACTATACATACAAACAATGAAAACATCAAAGATACATACATACATACATTACTACATACATACATACAACATACAAACATACTACCCTACATGGTTTAAAACAAATTCACTACACACAAACACACACAACCCACACCACACCACCAAAACCACACAACACACAAAAAACAACCCCACAAAACACACAAAAAACCCCCACACACCAACCCCAAAAACCCCCCCCACCAAAACAAAAAAAAAACCCCCCCCCAAAAAATACAGCCACAGAAACAGACGCGACCAACCATTACACACACCCCGCGCGCATACATATTCTATAAATGTGTATTTTTAAATTTTTTTTCTATCTTTTACTACCTATCTATCTATTTTCTTTTCTAAACTACCC
>JAPXFY010003473.1:0-5000 GCA_030674185.1 Monoplex corrugatus
TTCCATATAAAAACATGCTCACCAGCGCTTTACATTTCGCAAGAAAGGCAAAAGGTGATAAAAAATGTTCACAATTACATACACAATAAGATAACAACAAACATTAAAGCTATACAAGTAAGAAGACACATAAGAAACCACAGAATATTAAAATGTAAACACTGACTTATGTAATGAAGAAAGATTAACAGATTTTTCATATGAATAAAGAGGCATACTGTGTTTATATATTGCTGCGTGTGTGTGCTTGCGTACGTGTGTGTGTACATGTGTGTGTGCGTGCGTGTGCGTTGCTGTGCGCGTGTGTTTGTAAGAATGTGTGTGTGTGTGTGTGTGTGTGTGTGTGGGGAGAGAGAGAGAGAGTGTGTGTGTGTGTGTGTGTGTGTGTGTGTGTGTGCGTGTGCTATGTTTGCATGCGTGTGTGTGTGTTTATGCATGCAATAGTTGTACATAAAATTATAATCAATATTTTGAATGAAGATAAAAACAGAAAAATTCTAATCCATATACAGGAAAAACATTACAACTTCAGTATTACAGCATTAATACCTTGACAATCAAAATTCCTCACAAATTATGAACTATTCGCATATCATACATCACAATTTACATACAAACAAAGATTTGAAAAAGTTTCTTAAAGTATTTCAGTCTCTTTCCCACTCAATTTCTCCCCTATCCCTTCCTCAGCTGTACACATACAGTGATACACACACATGCTCACTCAAGCACACACACACACACACACACACACACACACACACACACACACACACACACACACACACACACACACACACACACACACACATACACACATGCACGCACACACACACCTTGCTGTATAGGCCCTTATACAAAATACTGTTATACAGGCAGGAGAGATTAGTCTGATGACAGACTTGCAAACTAAGGCTCTTCAGGTTAGATGAGTTTGAAAGAGGTGGGTTTTCAGGTGCCGTTTGAAGGTTGAGAAACACTTAGTTTTTCTGAGAGACAGTGGTAGAGAGTTCCATACATTTGGGCCAAAGACAGAGAAAGATTTTTTACCAAAGGTGTCTAGAGAGAAGCGAGGAACAGTCAACAGTGAGGTGTCAGAAGAGCGGAGCGTTCGAGAAGGTTTGTAACCCTGCAGGAGGTTGGCAAGATAGGATGGCATGTTCTCGTGATAGATACACTGAAAGCAGAGACAGGCAACTTTATATTGAATCCTAGCCTTTACCGGGAGCCAATGAAGTGTTCTAAGCAGAGATTTTGCACTCTCACGCCTGGGCTTGCGGAGAACAAGGCGAGCCGCGTGGTTCTGTATGCGCTGAAGTTTAGATAGTTGATTGTCATGGAGACCTGCGAATAGAGAGTTAAAATAGTCCAGTCTAGATAGTATGAAAGAGACAGCAAGCTTGTTGGTAGCATCAGTGGAAAGGAAGGAGCGAATCTTACCAATTCTGCGTAGCTGATAGTACAGAGTACGGCACAACTGTTTGACATGGACTTCCATAGACAGTGTTTCATCCAGATAGAAGCCAAGGTTTCTAACAGTTTGTGAGAAAGATACATCACAACCAGAGATAGACATGGGGGCATAAGTAACCTGATTGACCTTTGACTTAGTACCAGTAACAATAAGCTCAGTTTTATCATCATTCATCTTCAGCTTGTTTTCACTCATCCACTTGGAGACATCCTCTATACAATCTCTCAGACTGCACGCAAGAGCGTCAAAATCTGATGGGGCAGAATACACCAGTCCAGTTTAAATGAAAATGATCCTTTATTTGAAAAACGTAGAAAACATAACAGGAACTGGGTAAATACTTCATACATCCGATGCACCACTCCTAGTTTGCAGAATTATTCTTCTTCAGCCCTCAAATCTAGCAACTCCACGAATCTACAGCGACTTCTCTATCTCTGACAGCAGACTTACATTTCAGTTCTTTTGATTACTATCTCTCTCTCTCTCTCTCTCTCTCTCTCTCTCTCTCTCTCTCTCTCTCTCTCTCTCTCTCTCTCTCTCTCTCTCTCTCTCTCTCTCTCTCTGTCGACCCACAGTCGCGCTGTATTTATAACACCATGGAAAGTTCCAGAATATTCTCGTCTTTTCCCTAGATTTTCAGCCAATCACAGCCACATTCTGGAACCTTCCCTTTTTAGAATATTCTGAAGTTCCAGCCAATCATTATACAGATTAGATTACGTTTTTCTTGTCATTTCTAGATTGTTCCAAAGGATTCTACATTTTCCATACAACGAAATCGAACTTAAACATATATTTTCAGTGTTAGCATAAACCAAACTAAATATATTGATTCATTATCGAGTGAATCACAAACCAATCTTCAAGAACAAACAGTGGAGAGTAGGTGAATCGACGGACACATTTTGACGTGACACTTCTCTTATTGGCATTCGCACTTTCACATTGAGTTTCTTTTTTCTCTTTTTTTTAATGTAACAGTGTGTGTGTGTGTGTGTGTGTGTGTGTGTGTGTGTGTGTGTGTTGTGTGTGTGTGTGTGTGTGTGTGTGTGTGTGTGTGTGTGTATGTGTGTGTGTGTGTGTGTGTGTGTGTGTGTGTGTGTGTGTGTGTGTGTGTGTGTGTGTGTGTGTGTAGAGAACCACCTTGAGAAACCATGAAAGTACTTCTTCAGCATTTCTCAGATGTTCTTTGGGATATGATACATCTCGAGAGCCAAATGAATCATCTTGTGTAGGACTGATCCACATGCATTTGCCAGATCAGGCCACACTACTTCGAAGTCCATTTTGTCTAATTTAGTTGTTTGAATTGCTTTCCAAATCATTAGGCATGCTCTACGCAGTCAGACACTCCTTGCATGCTTTTTCTCTGGACTGACACATCCATGTACTTATTTTGTATCAGATGTTTATTCAGCTTTGGTGCCATGGGAGAGAAAAAGATTTTCTCTTCAGTGTTTAGATGTGATATTGGTCTGAACTTGTCACCGTAATTCTCATTCCATTCTTTTGCAATGTACCTACCATCACCTATCATCCATTGGTTGCTTATCTTCAAGTTCCTCCATGCTGATCACATCAGTTTGCTGAAACACTCAAGGCCGTTTCAACATTTCTTCAGCAGATAGGATATTTCATTAGGCCCAAGTGAGGATCTGGCTCTGGCTTTCTTAACCACTTTGTTTATTCATCCAGTGTTAGTGGCTTGTCATGAAACATTTTCCCTGGTGCTGCAACTGGATTTCAAGTGAAGACTCGCTTTGATGGTCAAAATACACTTTTCTGAGAGGCTTCTCCAGGACTTCTTTGTTCAGTGAGTGTCACATCACAGATTTTAACTACTCAAATTGTTTTCTGTCAAACTGAGATAGATGCAATCTTGGGTCTTCTTTTGTTTTTATTCCTTCTCCTCTTTGCTTATTCTTCTTTCCGAAGGGCATTGTGTTCTACTTTTAGGTTTGTCCATTGTTTTTCTAAACCTTGTTTCTGAATTTCTGAGGCGGTCTTCGTTTATTTCTTGAGATTCCTCTCCTTTCTGTGGATGTTGTCCAGCTCTCGATGACATAAAAAAATTCTGAGGAGGTGTTTTCATCTTTGGCTCTTTTTCTGCATAGGCATCCTTACAAATGCATATACATTATCTCCGAAGTGGCCTGTGTGTGTTTCAGGATGCTGTTTCCTACCTGCACATTTAGTTTGGGACTGTTTTCTTAATCCAGCCTCTTCCTTCCTCTTTTGCACTTGCAGGTGGAAAGTTTCCTTTCTGGTGCTTGACATTAAGAGCCTGCACAAATTTATCATCTGAACCATCAGCGTGCATTGTCCTTGGTACTGTGGTTTGATTCCTGGCCTTGGTTTCCGACGTCTTATCTGCTGGTGCTGTGTGCTGCTGCTCATTCACCATCCACAGAATTATTCCCCTTTCAATAGAGAGGTCAAGTGATTAAACCATACGCCAACCACCGTTTTATAGTACATATACTGGTCGTGGGTTTTATCATGTTCACTTCTGCATTCTGCACACCGTCTCCACTTCTTAACCTACATCGCATTTTCAAAAACCCAGGTTCTAAAAATAACTGGACACTGGGGGGAGGGGTGGCGAAGATGTGAAGGCAGAGCAAAGTAGAATTGCAATCTGTAAGTAGTCTACCAATCAATTGACTATTCACAGAAAAACAAGAACACATTTTAAAGATTTCTGTCGTAACTGTGTATCTGTTTACGAACCTTTTTAATATCCTGCCAGCTCAACAATGCAGTGAAATCTGTACTATATTTTTCAATCCCACTTTATAAAAAGAGATAGAAGGAGATTGTTCCATATAGACAGGAGGGATGATGTTTGTGTCATCTGTCTATGCCTGTGATAAAAAGTTGTCAGCAAAATTTTCTCAGTTGTTTTTCATGGATTTTCTTTTTATCAAATTTGGATCATAGCTGTGGACAATTGAAAAGTCACAAAGGCATGATCCTAACTGAATGTCACATGGGCAAAAAAGCTTAAAATGAGTTTTGTTTGTTTGTTTGTCTGTTTGTTTGAGGAAGGCCCGTGTAAATAGCCCTTCTCATTCTCCTTTCAGGATGTAACATTATACCGTAGTCCTTGCTTAAGTCAAGTTTTATTTCATCTGATGCTTTATTCAAGATCACAGTTACTTTGAGAAGTGTGAAATCTGGACTAGCGTGTTTTGATTTTTGTTTAAAAAGGAAGATTGATAGAATGGCTTGACAATCATATATTTTCATTTCCTGTGCTGTTTTGTCCCAGATCTGGTGACTTTATTACTTTGTTGTCTTTTGTGTACGCTTCACATAGGCCATTTGGTAGAATATTTGTGCCTGACATATTTTGTAAATTTAACACCATTCTCATATTTATTACTATGTGTTTCTGGTTTTATTATGCTTTAATGCTGGCAATCACTTCAGTGCCAATTGCACGTAAAATTTCAGAGTTAGCAGGCTGTTTTATTGCTGTCTTTCAAAGTGTTCTAGGTTTGTTTCCATTTCAGACAGAATG
>JAPXFY010003473.1:12500-21666 GCA_030674185.1 Monoplex corrugatus
TGATCATACTGCACTCGTCCAATACACTAACAGACCGTGACTACCAGTTCATCACAGAACAACTGACAACAATGCTGACACTCATCAACAGCACAAGTAGCCATGTGCAAGTTGGCTTCATGCTGTTTGATTCACAGACCCATGTGCAGTTCATGCTGAAAGACTTGGGTAACATTACGGAGAATGATATCAAAGATTTCACTTTGAACGCCACTGGGGGTACCAATATAGCTGGAGCTCTCCGTGTAAATGATTGGCTGTTCTCTCTCTCTCTCTCTCTCTCTCTCTCTCTCTCTCTCTCTCTCTCTCTCTCTCTCTCTCTCTCTCTCTCTTCTCTCTCCACACACACACACACACAACACACATTTTATTTTATAACGACCTTGACCTCGCATGTGATATACTTAAACCAGTATGTGTATACTTAAACCAGTAACAATAATCTATAGCCATGGCTGCCAAATCCTGGATCCATCAACAGTGCAGTAACTTAACAGTGCCACACAAGCAGACAGGTCTTGAACACATCCTGATTTCTCAAGATCAATAAGCTCTCTGTAGTTCACAATCAGAGTTTCATATTTGCTCACTTTTCATAAATCAAAGTTTCATAATGACTCAATTTTCATAAAGTTACTCTCTATTACACAAAGTGGCTAATCTCCTTTTAAATGACGGTTCCACACCACATCATCCAAACATTTATACAATTAAGAAACTGTTGCTTTCTTCTTAGAATAGCATTTGCTATGTTTTCTGTGTATGCATGTGGATGATTTTGTTTTGTTTTAATTGTTCAGTGTCCTTTCTTGATTTGATTTCTTTCTTTCTTTCACTTTTTTTCTTTTTTCATATGCTGGAGTAATATGATTTTTGTGCTTACTTTCCACAATTTTTCATTACTTTGATTTTTCTACCTAAGGCTGAGTATCACGTATACAAGTAGTATTTGTTGTTTATTCCTCATCATCATCATCAGGTGCCCTGCCGCATGGCGTTGGCGACCATGGACTTCCAACCATCTCTATCTCTCGTTGCCCCCAGCATCTCCCCCACCCTCTTCATCCCCAGCCACTCTGCAAGTCCGTCCATCATTCTCTCCCTGGGTCTACCTGGTGCTCTCTTTCCCTCCAGCTTTCCTGTTGTGACCAGGTGCTCCAAATCCCCCTTCCTCATAAAATGGCCTATAAATGTTGCTTGTCTTTTCCTAATCTTCCTTATGAATGATCTACTTGTGTCTGTCTCCACCAAGACTGTCTCGTTTGTTTTCTTTGCTGTCCATGGAACTCTCAACATTCTTCTGAGAAACCACATCTCGGCTGCCTCGATCCTGCTCTGGCTTTGCTTGCTGACTGTCCACGCCTCTCATCTGTACGACAGTATTGGTTCTATATAACATTCAAGGACTCTCTTTCTGATGTTAATTGATAGGCATTTGTTGGTAAGAATGCTTGTCATCTTCTTGAATGCTGTTTTGGCTTGGCTGATTCTGCCAGCTATTTCCTATGTGCATCTGCCGTCTGATGAAATGACCGTTCCCAGGTATTTGAACTTATTAACCAGTGTCAAGGCTGTGCCATTTGCTGTTATTTTGCATGAGTGGATTTCATGTTTTTTACTGATCACCATGACTTCAGTCTTCCTGCTGTTTAGTTCCAACCCCTTACCTTTGCTTTCTGTTTCTAGTATATTCACAAGGTTTTGTAGGTCCCTTTCATTTTCTGCAATTAGCACCGTGTCATCTGCGTACCGAATGTTGTTTATCATTTTCCCTCCAACCTTTAATCCAAGGTCTTCTTCTAGGTTTCTCATGATGTTTTCGCTATATAGTGAAAACAGATCTGGTGACAAAACACAACCCTGTCTGACTCCTCTTTTGATGTTTTGAAAATAGCTTATATTGTTTTCTATTCTCTTTGCAGCTGTTTGTTCCCAGTACATATTCCTGATTATTCGAAGATCTTTTCCATCGCCATTGAGTCTCTCCAGTTGGTTGATCAATTCATCATGTCGTACCCGATCGAAAGCCTTGGTATAGTCAACAAAGCATAAATACGAATCCTTATTCATCTCAATTGACCTCTCTGTGATAGTTCTTAGGATGTGTATGGCATTAATACTTCCTTTCCCCTCCACAAATCCACACTGTTCTTCTGCTATTTCTCTTTTGATTCTATTCCTTGTCCTCATCATGATTATTCTTAACAGATTTTTGTTACATGACTCATCAAACTGATTGTGCGATGGAGTTCGCAATCTATAGCCCCTGTCTTCTTTGGAAGTGCAATGAAAATTGATTTTGACATATCTTTGGGGATTTTTCCAGTGTCATAAATTTCATTTAGGAGGACTGTTATTTTTTCTATGCCAAATTCCTCCAGGGCTTCAATCATCTCTGTAGTAATGTTGTCTGGTCCTGGGGCTTTTCCTGGTTTCATCTTTTTCAGTGCTGCTCTAACTTCATCTTTCATTATGGGTGGTCCCTCAAAGTTCTTTTTTATAATGTGTTCTTCGTTTCTGTCATCCTCAAAAAGTTTTTAATGTACTCTACCCAACTGTATTATTTTTTTGTCTTTTTCCATGATAAGCGTGCCATCTTTCGATTTTAAGCAACCAGTTGATATGCATGTATTTTTCCTGTGGACAATTTCTTCATTTCGTCTGTACATACACTGAGGATCCATTTTGTGTCGTTCTTCTATCTCTTTGCATTTTGTGTTCAGCCAAGCTTCCTTAGCTTCATTGCACCTATACCTGATTTCTTTGTTTATCTTTCTGTATATCTCCTCGTTTCTCTTTGCCTTCCTCCTTTCCTCCATCAGGCCCAAAATTTCATTAGTCATCCAGTTCTTTTTTGCTTTTCTATTTGTCTTAGGGATTTCTTCACAAGCTTCATTTATAGAACTTCTCAACTTTGTCCATTGTTCCTCACTGTCACCAACGTCTTCCAGAGCACTGAATTTGTTTTGAACATGTACATTAAATTTTTGACGTATCATTTCATCTGACTTTAAGAGTCCAAGGTTTAGTTTGATGTTGCTTTTGGTCTGTTTCCTTTTCCTCAATTTCAGCCTAAACCTTCCCACTACCGGATTGTGGTTACTGTTGCAGTCTGCGCCTGGTAGTGAGTGTTTTTGCTGACAGTAAAGAATTTCTAAATCTTTTGTTGATCAGGATGTAGTCAATTTGATTTTGGTATTATCTCCTGGACTCATCCAAGTCCATTTTCTTCTGTTGAGCTGCTCAAACCAGGTGTTTCCTACTATGAACTCATTCATCTGTGTCCATTCTACAAGCTTCCCCCCTCTTTCATTTTGTGTACCAAGGCCATGAGGTCCAACTATATCCTCCACCCTATCCTGTCCCACTTTAGCATTAAAATCTCCCATTATGACTGTAACTTCTTGTGATTTGCATTGGACCTTGGCCATCTCTAAAACTTCCTAACTTTAATAAATATAAAATTTTGTCCTGTCCTGTCCTGTCTTGTCTTGTCTTGACTTGTCTTGTTTTGTCTTGTATCATCTTTAGTTCATATTGTGATATTGTGCTTCCTTTCCACAGATGGTGAGAACAGAGATGTTCTCTGCACGCAATGGGGATCGTTCTGACGTACCTAACGTCATTCTTCTGATCACTGCTGCTGCCTCTGATATGAATTCTACCGACGTCATTAAAGAGGCTGAAGAAACAAAGAACAGCCAAGGTCATTTTATTTTGGTGTTATTATCTGAGAGACCCCAAGATTCATAGGACCTTAGGACGTGGTCCAACTGCCGTAAATAACAATGTCATGAAAGGGTTCTAGTGGGGCTGAAAGGAATGGAAGACAAAAATTGAACTTATAATAATATGTCAACATGGTAAAGAGTCTTACTCACAGACACATTTAAACACAAACACACACACACATACACACACACACACACACACACACACACACACACACACACACACACACACACACACGCACGCACGCACGCACGCACACACACACAATTATACATGTATGCACACACATATACACACTCAGACACAAACACAAGATGATTATTTCAGAAAGGGGGAGAGAGGGGAGAGAGGAGAGAGAGATATCTTAGGCCAATGGTTTTAATGAGTAACCTACTGGACCATAGATACACCTGAACAGAGGCTAAACATAAGCATTAAGAGACATGATTAGAAGCGTAGACATGTGAAAGATTGTTGGTACAACAACTGTCAACCATGACATCACACAACAGGGAGTCAAGTGGTTTGGCAGACACACTCCAGTCTACAACGTGACTCTAATCCAGGCCTCCCATTTATGCTGAACCATGATATAACATTATTGTGAGAGTAAGTATAGCGTCACACTGTCTTAATCTAGAATGCAACTACATAACGCCTTCACTATTATCCCCATTCTCATTATCACAGCACTGTCAAAACTTTCCATAAATACTGTGGCACTTCATGCCCTGCTGTCATTGTGAGCTCACTTTCAGTTGGTTTACAGGTGTTTAAAGAGCCTTAATGAGCATCATCATCATGTGCCCTGCCACATGGCGTTGGCGATCATAGCCCTCCATATGAATGTATCTCTTGTCGCTGCAAGTACATCTCTCACCCTTTCTGTCCCCAGCCATTCTGCAATTCAGTCCAATATTTCCTCTCTGGGTCTATCTGATGCTCTTTTCCCTCCAGCTTTCCGTTCGTTCGTTTCGTTCTTTGATTTAACGTCTTTTCACTGTAAGTGAAAAATACTCCAGCTTTCCTGTTGTGACTAGATGCTCTGACTTCTGTTGACTCATAAAATGCCCTATAAATGTTGCTTGTCTTTTCCTAATTTTCTTCATGAATGTTTTTGTGTCTGCCTCCTTCAAGGCTATCTCCTTTGTTTTCTTTCCTGTCCATGGAACTTTCAATATTCTTCTTAGACACCACATTTCAGTTGTCTCAGTCTTGCTCTGACTGTTATCTGTCCATGTCTGATGTGCATTTGCCGTCTGCTGAGATGACCGTTCCCAGATATTTAAACTTATCAACCTGTCTCAAAGTTGTGCTCATTTCGCCATGACGGGATTTCTTGCTTTTTTAAATGATTCTTGCTATTTTCCTCCAGACCTTTATTTTTGCTGTCTATTTCTATCATATTCACAACATTTTGTAGGCCTTTTTCATTTTCTGTACTTAGAACAGTGTCATCTGCGTAACGAAGATTGTTTATCATTTTTCTTCCAAACTTTATCCCAGGGCACTCTTCTAGGTTCCTCATGATGGTTTCGCTGTGAAGTGAAAACAAATCTGGTGACAGAACACATCCTTGCCTAACCACGCTTTTGTTATTTTGGAAAGAGCTTTTATCATTTTCTATTCTCAATGAGGCTTTTTGTTCCCAAATCATATCTCTAATTATTCTTAGATCTTTGCCATCAAAATTAAGCCTTTCGTGTCTTACCAAATTAAAAGCCTTGGTTTAAACAACAAAGCATAAATATAAATTCTAATTCAACCGAACTGATCTCTCTTTGAAAGTTCTTAGGATGTATACGGCAGTACAGTTCCTTTCCCTTCAACAAATCCACATTGTTCTTCTGCTGTTTCTCTTTTGATTTTGTTTCTTATCCTCATCTTGATTAATTAATAGAATTTTTTTTACATAACTCACATCAAGCTGCGTATGCAATGGCGTTAGCATTCTATAGCTCCTGATTTCTTTGGAAGTGGCATAATGAACTGCGTGGATGCAGATAAATGATTCCTTTCCTACAGAGCACACACCTTTACTTCTCTGAGTGTGAAAATACCTACCATTGCTCAACGTGTACAATCAAAAATTAGATTGAAAATTCACTCGATATGTTTACATGTAGACATGATTACATGATGTTAGATATGATTGCATGATATATGTTAGACATGGCTACATGATACGTTGACAGGTATTCACATCATGGTAGTTGGTGTTGGAGTCCCAGAAGCACAAGAACTAAAGAGCATTGCCAGTTGGCCCCTACAGGAATCCTTGTTCCTCACCAAGACCGTGTCTGGTGTAGGAGATCCTCTTTACAAGATCGCGTTTTCTTTCATGCCGTGTAAGTACAAATTTCTTAGACATTAGTAAAACCATTGCTTTAAGCAATGTAATACGAAGAGCAAAATAAAAATTATATCATCATCAACATCACGATCACGAGTAACACACTGGAGAAAACTAAATATAACATGAGAATAACACACGGGAGAAAAGCAAACGCAACATGACAGTAACACGGGAGAAAAACAAGTGTAACGTGCCAGTAACACAGAAAAAAATGTAGCACGAGAATAACACGCTCAAGAAAAACAAATGTAACATGGAGTGACACACGGGAGAAAAACAAATGTAACATAGAGTAACACACAGGAAAAACGTAACATGACAGTAACACACAGGAGAATAACAAATGTAACACGGAATAACACACGGGACAAAAACAAATGTAAGATGCAGTAACACACTGAAGAAAAACAAATGTGACATGACAGTAACACACTGGAGGCTCAGAGGCATCTTTAAAAGCATTTTGAAGAAAGCAGACTTGATTAACAGTTAAAGCTTTGTCCAGTATTATTATTGTTACTTACTTGCGGTGTTTTATGTATTTATCTAGTACTGAGTTTGGAGTTTAAGAGAAAGGATTCATGGACAACTCCATATGTGCTCCATCTAGATCTGCCAGTAGTTAAGTTGCAGATTTCTGGAGCCTGCGCAAAACTTTTTGTGCTGACAAGATCTTGAAATGAAGATAGGTTTGGAAGAAACCTAGAAAATCCTAGAATGATTGGACGGTAAGATGGACAACAAACAGGCCATTTTATGTTGAATTATTGGACATCAAGATGGACAGCAAACTGGTCATTTATATGTTGAATGATTGAACACTAAGATGGACAGCGAACAGGCCATTTTTAATTGAATGATTGGACGTTGAGATGGACAGCGAACTGGCTATTTTTATGTTGAATGATTGGACGTTGAGATGAACAATAAACAGGCTGTTTTTATGTTGAATAATTGGACGTTAAAATGGACAGCAAACTGGCCATTTTTATTTTGAATGACTGGAAGTTTAGATGGACAGCAAACAGGCCATTTTTATATTGCCAGCTAGAACTGAACTCAAGAATCAGATCTTGAGCCTATAGTTTTATGGGAAGAAAATACCCAGACCAGGGCATGGATAAAACTGGCCCCTCCAATGGTCAGAAATGTTGTATGCCTGAGGTTGGAATCGACGACCCCTGTGTTATATACATGGTGCTCTAACCAGTTGAGACAATAGGTTTAATTAAGGTAACATTGTGATAACGTGCTAGACCTGCTGGAGACATACTGAAAATGGGAATCTAGCTGTGATAACTTGGAACTGAACGAATGACAACTAGCCTGAAATGGTAGATGCATGAATGATTGTTCAGTAGGCTTGAGACATGAATGCTAGTAACATCACCAGAACTAGTATTTCAAGATACCTGGTGCAAGCTACAACAGACCAGAAACAAAAGAAGAGGGCCTTACAATTAACGTCGCCAGAACCATTCTGTCCACACACAGTCTGCATACAACAATCACCAAAGCAAACCCTGAAAGCAGTCTACCAAGGATAAAAGAAGAACAAACCAAACCATCAGTCTGAAAGAATAAAAAAAAAAGTGAGAGAGACAGAGGGGAGGAGAGAGAGAGAGAGAGAGAGAGAGAGCGAGAGAGAGAGAGCGAGAGAGAGAGAGAGAGAGAGAGAGAGAGAGAGAGAGAGAGAGAGAGAGAGATTGAAGCATGCATTACGTCTAACCATTAAAGTCTATTATTTTCAAATGAATTTAAAGATCAATAGCAGGGTTCCCGGTACTTATCACACCTTCTCATAGACAACACAATTTCTGATCTAAAACATTAAATGAAATTAGATTAAACAGACACAAAAAAGAGAAAAAAAAAGCTACACTGCTGATGTTTAGTCGTCACAAACCAAGATATTTTCAGCAATATTTAGTTTCATAGGTTTGAAATCTATTCTGGTAATTTCATTCATTTTTGTTGCAGTGGGAATATTACCTCATCTTTTGGACGAAGGGAAAATGGGTAAGAACAATTTGAATCCTATCTCACTGCACCATATTATGTAACAACAGGATTGACAGAATAGCTGAAGTGCAGCAATGAATGTGGCAGGCTGTAGAAAAATGAATAAACAACTTTCTTGTAGACTAATGAACACTAATTAAGAAAAAAGTAAGAGCATAATGTAATACGTATCAATATAGCATGAATGATTATAGTGGAAACAGCTGCTGTTCAACAGTAAAGGAACTGGTGGAAGCAGAAACCAAGTTCACAGGACTCCCCATGCACATTTTGTGGAAGACCATGTGCTTCAGGATAGGTTGTGAAGATCATCTATAGCAGATGATGAAGACTAGTGTGCTTACTCATCCGTCGGATCAGTGGGAGACTCGGTCAACCCCACAATTTACAGAACCTTGATTTGAAACTGATTTCCAGATGTGGTGAGTGATACTGACGGAATGAAGACATGCATCACGAACTCTCTAAACAGACCCAATCGAGTGAAGCAACTTTTCTTCTTGGCATAGGTGCCCAATGTGTTTGGTATTGTCTTCAATCTGACTACCGCACTGTCGATCTGATTAGTAAGTTCTGGTAATGTGGGACTGTCAGCCTGGTGTTCCTTAGGTGAAATACGTTTTTGATGTGATGAACAGTCATCTGGCCATGTTGAAAATTTGTGTTATGGCTAAAAGAATATCAGACTAGGGCTCAATACTCAGGGCCCGGGTAATTCAGAGATTGCGGAGAATATACCCAGCTACCAAGAAGGCATGGAATGACATCTTTGTCAAAGATCTGACACTAAGGAACATTGGCACTCAGGTTAGCAACACCAACATCCACATCCGCCATGACGAAGCAGGTGAGGAAAACCCAACTGTCTGACTGTGGATAAACAACATACCCATACCGCTGTCAGTTAAGGAAGTGAACATTCTCTTGTCAAGCTGTAAGGAAACAGACCACGATTCACATCCCTGATTCACTTTCCTCACCGCTGCCTCCAACCTTCTGATGACTGGTTGGCTATATAATTAGAGTGTTTGATAAATCAGTTCCATATGTATGTAT
>JAPXFY010003474.1:0-5000 GCA_030674185.1 Monoplex corrugatus
TCTTTTATGTATGTACCTATACATAATACTTTACATACATGCCAAAAATGTCTTTAACATCCAAACACTCATCATTCCATACATAAAAAAAATCTAATTATACAACCAGGATGGGAACTCCCGAAAAGGGGAGAAAAAAAAGAAAAAATGGAAATCTGAAGAAAAAATTTGTTTTTTAAGAAACTAAAATTTGAGCATTCTTACACATTTTCAGGCATCAAAATCAGACATTCTGGGTACTTAAAAAGGTGTTCCCTGCAGGGTTTTTTTTATTTTTTATTTTTTTTTATACAAGCACATATAAAATCACCAATTATATCCAGTACACTTACTTTACTGTGAAAAAAAGGAAATGAAAATGTATTTTCCGAGACAAGGCCCATGTAATCCAAGGAAATGGATTCTTTCTGACGTAGAATATGTGGATCCCAGGAGAATTCTCACCCCTGATACAAACATGTGCATATACTGCTTGCACAGGTTTTCTTCCCTCTCATATCAGGACAGCATAACACTTTATATGCCTGGGACGACAGCCTGTAGCTGTCCATATGAACTAACATCTGGTGCATTTCATGTAGGAGTTTAAATGGACGTAAAGTCCTGCCAACTTGCCATACATCAGATCATTCATAGTCTTTCTATCCACAAGCATGAACTTATTCATAGCAAAGAAATGATAGCTTTTCCATTTCGTGTTCAGCTTCAAATCTCCATATTTCAGTACAATACTAAATTATCGATTGTATTTGCACTTCAAAATTTTTTTTAAAATGTTTCCGTACAGTAATTATCAAACTTATACCTTAAACTTGGAATATTCATGACAATACTCAAAATATTCATGACAACTGTCCTTGCTCTTGGCAACAGTATGTAAAGTTTAGCATGACTGAAAAGTAAAAACCAAGATTTTTGTATATATATTTATGACCGAATTTAATACATTCCCACTGAATTATTTTTTCCAAGTTGACAAATACCTGCTTTCGCAAAAAACTGAAATTTGATTTCTGCATATCAACTTTTAAGCCCAGTCTACACGCTGCGGGATATAAAAAAAGTCAACCATGTCTGTATAAGACTGCCATAGTTTATAAAAGCAAGACAATATTGTTGGCAAATAACATCATAAATGATTCACTCCAAGCCTATTTTTTTCAATTTATCTTCCAAGACCAACAGATTTACTGATAAAGAAAAGAAGAGCAGGCAAACAAGACAGCAAAAACTGTATTCAGTGAAACAGAATGTCTGTGTGTTGGAGCAACAATATGATCATGGGTGGAGGGGGGGGGGTGTCCACAGGAAAAGGCGAAGACAAAATCGTAATCATGTCTCTGTATGTAGACAGTATTTTCCACACAGGCGTACATGAATGTATAACTTCCGTTTTTAATTACAGTGCGCAAGTATTTCAAAAATGTTCATGGACATTCATTGACACCCATTTTATTCATAGTCGTTTCTTTTGTCACAGTGGGTTTACCATATGAAACTTGGGCTGCTGTCCCCATTGAGAGCACATGACCACAGTGCAGCGACACCTTGTTTCTCTCTTTTAACCAAGACTCTACACAGGCAAACAGGCTGACTGGCCTTTGAGGGAAGACACCTGGGAAATCAACTCTTTTAACCCTTTCAGCCCTAAGTACTTCTAGACCTCTCATACCCTCAACCCTGAGTATTTTCAGAGAAATTCTAGCGAAAACCGGTGTCTCAGAATAAATCCTTCTAATGCTTAAAAATTTGCCAGGAAGAAAGTATAGGGTGTTTGGAATTCGTTAATATAAACAGGATGTGGCAGAGGAGACTAGGTGCCGGTAGGTCGCATACCGCACGCCAGCACCATAACAGGCCAGGTCAACTGGACATGTCAGGCCGCTCCTGCGGCCTGCCGGGTCCAGAGGTATTAATCGCACTGGCCGCTGCATCGGCCAGCCGGGTTCAAAGGGTTAACCAAGACTCTACACAGGCAAACAGGCTGACTGGCCTTTGAGGGAGGACACCTGGGAAATCAACTCTCTCTCCAATGTTTTACACCAGGGCAAATGCCCTGCTCTTCACAATTTTCAACTGCCGTGGGATTTCTAACATGCACAGGCCAGAAGGCACACTGGTCTGACTCGTTTTTCGTCTCCTTCCTAGGAACTAGTGTCTATTAACTATTGTAGTCCTACTGAAAAAATCTCTTTTAAAACAATATAAACTGATTCAGATCAAACCATGAAATGAGTGTGTAATTCACTTGTTTGTTTTAGTTATGAGTGTGTAATTCACTTGTTTGTTGTAGTTATGAGTGTGTAATTCACTTGTTTGTTTTAGTTATGAGTGTGTAATTCACTTGTTTGTTGTAGTTATGAGTGTGTAATTCACTTGTTTGTTTTAGTTATGAGTGTGTAATTCACTTGTTTGTTTTAGTTATGAGTGTGTAATTCACTTGTTTGTTTTAGTTATGAGTGTGTAATTCACTTGTTTGTTTTAGTTATGAGTGTGTAATTCACTTGTTTGTTTTAGTTATGAGTGTGTAATTCACTTGTTTGTTTTAGTTATGAGTGTGTAATTCACTTGTTTGTTTTAGTTATGAGTGTGTAATTCACTTGTTTGTTGTAGTTATGAGTGTGTAATTCACTTGTTTGTTGTAGTTATGAGTGTGTAATTCACTTGTTTGTTGTAGTTATGAGTGTGTAATTCACTTGTTTGTTTTAGTTATGAGTGTGTAATTCACTTGTTTGTTGTAGTTATGAGTGTGTAATTCACTTGTTTGTTGTAGTTATGAGTGTGTAATTCACTTGTTTGTTTTAGTTATGAGTGTGTAATTCACTTGTTTGTTTTAGTTATGAGTGTGTAATTCACTTGTTTGTTTTAGTTATGAGTGTGTAATTCACTTGTTTGTTTTAGTTATGAGTGTGTAATTCACTTGTTTGTTGTAGTTATGAGTGTGTAATTCACTTGTTTGTTGTAGTTATGAGTGTGTAATTCACTTGTTTGTTGTAGTTATGAGTGTGTAATTCACTTGTTTGTTGTAGTTATGAGTGTGTAATTCACTTGTTTGTTGTAGTTATGAGTGTGTAATTCACTTGTTTGTTTTAGTTATGAGTGTGTAATTCACTTGTTTGTTTGTAGTTATGAGTGTGTAATTCACTTGTTTGTTGTAGTTATGAGTGTGTAATTCACTTGTTTGTTTTAGTTATGAGTGTGTAATTCACTTGTTTGTTGTAGTTATGAGTGTGTAATTCACTTGTTTGTTGTAGTTATGAGTGTGTAATTCACTTGTTTGTTGTAGTTATGAGTGTGTAATTCACTTGTTTGTTGTAGTTATGAGTGTGTAATTCACTTGTTTGTTGTAGTTATGAGTGTGTAATTCACTTGTTTGTTGTAGTTATGAGTGTGTAATTCACTTGTTTGTTTTAGTTATGAGTGTGTAATTCACTTGTTTGTTTTAGTTATGAGTGTGTAATTCACTTGTTTGTTGTAGTTATGAGTGTGTAATTCACTTGTTTGTTTTAGTTATGAGTGTGTAATTCACTTGTTTGTTGTAGTTATGAGTGTGTAATTCACTTGTTTGTTTTAGTTATGAGTGTGTAATTCACTTGTTTGTTGTAGTTATGAGTGTGTAATTCACTTGTTTGTTGTAGTTATGAGTGTGTAATTCACTTGTTTGTTGTAGTTATGAGTGTGTAATTCACTTGTTTGTTTTAGTTATGAGTGTGTAATTCACTTGTTTGTTGTAGTTATGAGTGTGTAATTCACTTGTTTGTTTTAGTTATATACATACAACTATAAACAGGAAAAAAAAACCAAAAAAAAACACCTGTAGACAGCACAGATTCTAGGCTTTTCACAACTAGATTGTGACTACATGCCTGACCCAGTCACAAATCACAAACATGACTTTAACTGAAAAATGCTTATTTCCAATACCGAAGTCACACACTATGTCTCTAATTCATTTTGATGATATTAATCATGACATTTGATCATTCAATGCTTGATAACTGCTACAATTCAAGTTGTATTAATCATGACATTTGATCATTCAATGCTTGATAACTGCTACAATTCAAGTTGTATTAATCATGACATTTGATCATTCAATGCTTGATAACTGCTACAATTCAAGTTGTATTAATCATGACATTTGATCATTCAATGCTTGATAACTGCTACAATTCAAGTTGTATTAATGACATTTGATCATTCAATGCTTGATAACTGCTACAATTCAAGTTGTATTAATCATGATATTTGATCATTCAATGCTTGATAACTGCTACAATTCAAGTTGTATTAATCATGACATTTGATCATTCAATACTTGATAACTGTTACAATTCAAGTGTCATCACTGGTATTGTAACATCATGCCAACTATACACAAATGTGTTTAAAGTAACCCACACAATCAGCCACAGTACCTGCAAACCACCCCAAAACCACACAATCAGGGGTCACCTTGTGTGTCCACAGCATACACTGCATCACTGCCATGTCTGAAACACCAAGCCACACACATCAACACACCAGGCCACACAATGTGTCAGGTGAACTCTTAAAGAACACTGGAGAAGCAGGTGTAATGTCTTACATCATCTATATGCAAGAATAGGAAAATCATGTCAATGGCCTGACGATTGGAAGCTACAAGAATTTGTCTTGATATATAAAAATGGGAACGCCAAGGACTGCAGTAACTATAGAACCATCGCCCTAATCAGCCACACCAGTAAAGTACCGCTGATCATCATATCATCATACTGAACAGAATGAAACAAAAAGGAGAAAAACTCTCTGACTGTCAGGCTGGTCACAGGTCCAACAGGGGCACAACAGACATGTTAGGTCACAGGTCCAACAGGTCCACAACAGACATGTTAGGTCACAGGTCCAACAGGTCCACAACAGACATGTTAGGTCACAGGTCCAACAAGGGCACAACAGACATATTAGGTCACAGGTCCAACAGGGGCACAACAGACATGTTAGGTCACAGGTCCAAC
>JAPXFY010003474.1:15000-21660 GCA_030674185.1 Monoplex corrugatus
GTCCACACCTGAGAAGCCTACGGCGCATACTTGGCATTTCCTGGCAAGACAAGGTGACCAACACCGAAGTCCTAACCTGCGCTGGCCTCCCAACCATGCATACCATGCTGAGACAGCGTCGGCTGCGCTGGTTGGGCCACGTTCGCCGCATGGAAGATGGTCGCATCCCAAAAGACATCCTTTATGGTGAGCTTGCCACAGGGCAGAGAAACATTGGCCGCCCACAGCTGAGATACAAAGACGTTTGCAAGCGTGACATGAAGGCGCTTGAGATCAACACTGAGTCCTGGGAGGACCTCGCAGACGATCGCAACAGCTGGAGAACTACTCTCAAGAAACAGCTGCGGATTGGTGAGGACAAACTGTCAGCTGATGCAGCAGAAAAGCGAGTTCGCAGAAAAGGGATGACAGCCAACAGACCAGCATCAGCATACACATGCGACCGCTGCGACAGAGACTGCCTCTCTCGCATTGGTCTGTACAGTCACAGGCGACGCTGCTTGGACCAAGCAGACAGCCCATCTAGACATTAGAACGGATGTACTTTGTCCATGGTCAGTCATGACCAAAGGAGGCCTACTACTACTGATTTGTACACGTGTATAATTGTGTATTCTGATGTGTATAAGTGACAGATCAATGCTTCTGATGTATAACTCTCTGCGTCTTGTAAAATATCTTTTTTAAAACTTCAACCGGATAAAAAAAAAAGAAAAGAAAATTAAGTACACATATCAATGCATTCGCGCACATAATCTAAGGACATGCCCCCAGCGTAGGACCATTCCGTCCGATTTATTGCACAGGGGAGATTTAAAACACACCTGAATACAAATATAAGCATACATAAGGACACCAAAACATATATAAAAACAGGCATAAATTACCTAAAATTGCTTCCGCGTATCTCACCTCCTTAGAGCCAAAAATGCACTTAATACATGTACCCTATTATCAATCCGAAGAAAAAGTATGTAAGACTTTATAGAAAAAATACAGGTGAATGGACCATTAAGGCAGAAAATAAGTAGAAATGACAGAAAGCAAGGCAACAAGGCAGAAACAAAGAGAGTGACAGAAAAGAGGAAATTTCTAGCACAGAATTTCCAGAAGGTGGGGATACTGTTTATACTGAAAGAGCCCCCGGCAACCCAACGGGGGGAATGTAAAATATCCGATACACAGCAAGTCCAAATGAGTTTGGATACTAGCACTATAAAAGAACTTTCAATAGTAGTAGCAGACGTAGTAGTGACTGCAAAAATAATACTAAATAGATACATCTACTCTATAACACAGACACAGTTCACAGACTACATCTTACAGGGCAGCTTTGATGCTGACATCTACCCTATAACACAGACACAGTTCACAGACATCTTACAGGACAGCTTTGATGCTGACAGCCAACATCTACCCTATAACACAGACACAGTTCACAGACTACATCTTACAGGGCAGCTTTGATGCTGACATCTACCCTATAACACAGACACAGTTCACAGACATCTTACAGGACAGCTTTGATGCTGACAGCCAACATCTACCCTATAACACAGACACAGTTCACAGACTACATCTTACAGGGCAGCTTTGATGCTGACAACATCTACCCTATAACACAGACACAGTTCACAGACTACATCTTACAGAACAGCTTTGATGCTGACATCTACCCTATAACACAGACACAGTTCACAGACTACATCTTACAGGACAGCTTTGATGCTGACAACATCTACCCTATAACACAGACACAGTTCACAGACTACATCTTACAGAACAGCTTTGATGCTGACAACATCTACCCTATAACACAGACAGTTCACAGACTACATCTTACAGGACAGCTTTGATGCTGACAGCCAACATCTACCCTATAACACAGACACAGTTCACAGACTACATCTTACAGGGCAGCTTTGATGCTGACATCTACCCTATAACACAGACACAGTTCACAGACTACATCTTACAGGGCAGCTTTGATGCTGACATCTACCCTATAACACAGACACAGTTCACAGACATCTTACAGGACAGCTTTGATGCTGACAACATCTACCCTATAACACAGACACAGTTCACAGACTACATCTTACAGGGCAGCTTTGATGCTGACATCTACCCTATAACACAGACACAGTTCACAGACTACATCTTACAGGACAGCTTTGATGCTGACATCTACCCTATAACACAGACACAGTTCACAGACTACATCTTACAGGGCAGCTTTGATGCTGACATCTACCCTATAACACAGACACAGTTCACAGACTACATCTTACAGGGCAGCTTTGATGCTGACATCTACCCTATAACACAGACACAGTTCACAGACTACATCTTACAGGGCAGCTTTGATGCTGACATCTACCCTATAACACAGACACAGTTCACAGACTACATCTTACAGGGCAGCTTTGATGCTGACATCTACCCTATAACACAGACACAGTTCACAGACTACATCTTACAGGGCAGCTTTGATGCTGACATCTACCCTATAACACAGACACAGTTCACAGACTACATCTTACAGGGCAGCTTTGATGCTGACATCTACCCTATAACACAGACACAGTTCACAGACTACATCTTACAGGGCAGCTTTGATGCTGACATCTACCCTATAACACAGACACAGTTCACAGACTACATCTTACAGGGCAGCTTTGATGCTGACATCTACCCTATAACACAGACACAGTTCACAGACTACATCTTACAGGGCAGCTTTGATGCTGACATCTACCCTATAACACAGACACAGTTCACAGACTACATCTTACAGGACAGCTTTGATGCCGACAGCCAGGCCAACAAAATCAAATTCACTGTGTGGGACAACCTTGCTTCTGACATCCTTCACATTCATTACCTGAAACAGAAAATTACATCAACACTTTAATCTTCAAACTTTCACAGTAATTACTGAAAAATCTTCAGTCAGTTCCAGTCATCTTCTTACATCTGTTGTCTGCATGGTCAGGCCATATGTGGCCATCAATGTGGCCATTTTGTCCACGTCCTGCTGGCTGCCACACAGCTTTATGGTCAGGCCATATGTGGCCATCAATGTGGCCATTTTGTCCACGTCCTGCTGGCTCCACACAGCTTTATGGTCAGGCCATATGTGGCCATCAATGTGGCCATTTTGTCCACGTCCTGCTGGCTCCACACAGCTTTATGGTCAGGCAATATGTGGCCATCAATGTGGCCATTTTGTACACGTCCTACTGGCTGCCACACAGCTTTATGGTCAGGCCATATATGGCCATCAATGTGGCCATTTTGTACACGTCCTGCTGGCTGCCACACAGCTTTATGGTCAGGCCATATGTGGCCATCAATGTGGCCATTTTGTCCACGTCCTGCTGGCTCCACACAGCTTTATGGTCAGGCAATATGTGGCCATCAATGTGGCCATTTTGTACACGTCCTGCTGGCTGCCACACAGCTTTATGGTCAGGCCATATGTGGCCATCAATGTGGCCATTTTGTCCACGTCCTACTGGCTGCCACACAGCTTTATGGTCAGGCCATATGTGGCCATCAATGTGGCCATTTTGTCCACGTCCTACTGGCTGCCACACAGCTTTATGGTCAGGCCATATATGGCCATCAATGTGGCCATTTTGTCCACGTCCTGCCAGCTGCTACACAGCTTTATGGTCAGGCCATATATGGCCATCAATGTGGCCATTTTGTCCACGTCCTACTGGCTGCTACACATCTTTATGGTCAGGCCATATGTGGCCATCAATGTGGCCATTTTGTACACGTCCTGCCAACTGCCACACAGCTTTATGGTCAGGCCATATGTGGCCATCAATGTGGCCATTTTGTCCACGTCCTGCCAACTGCCACACAGCTTTATGGTCAGGCAATATGTGGCCATCAATGTGGCCATTTTGTCCACGTCCTACTGGTTGCCACAAAGCTTTATGGTCAGGCCATATGTGGCCATCAATGTGGCCATTTTGTCCACGTCCTGCCAGCTGCTACACAGCTTTATGGTCAGGCCATATGTGGCCATCAATGTGGCCATTTTGTCCACGTCCTGCCAACTGCCACACAGCTTTATGGTCAGGCCATATGTGGCCATCAATGTGGCCATTTTGTACACGTCCTGCCAACTGCCACACAGCTTTATGGTCAGGCCATATGTGGCCATCAATGTGGCCATTTTGTACACGTCCTGCCAACTGCCACACAGCTTTATGGTCAGGCCATATGTGGCCATCAATGTGGCCATTTTGTCCACGTCCTACTGGCTGCCACACAGCTTCAAGGTCAGCGGAGTTATCCCCTGTCACTCCCCCTGACAGAGATTATGACACTGTAACATGTTCACCCGTCTGTCAAGTCCTCTCCACCACAGGGGCAGGCTGATAAAGGCATCAATTTGAATTTGTAGTTCATGCTATTCAAATAACTCGCTCACCTCTAAGAGCCAGGATGGTGGACCTGTCAAGCGAGGTGCTAGCACTTTAAGAGCCACGTACGCGGATTTGACATTCAAAACTCCACTGGTGATGTGGTGCTGGTTCGTGGTAACTGAAGCAGGTCCTGATATAGCCTCATAAGCATAGAGTAACCTTTAACCACTGCATATGGCAAGTGACCTAAAATTCGTCAACCTGTCACGTTACTTTTATGCCGACACTGACCCGTTTTCAACTTTGAGAACAATGGCGTCTCAAATTTGAACACGATACACTCACTGCAGTTGAACAAGACATGTTTACACTTTATACGAAGCAATAAAAGTCATTCAGACTGAGGGATCTCATCTTGAAGATGCAGAACAGTTCAGTGATTTTGTTCCATCAGAACAGCTGAAACTAAGGAAAATGTGTCCCACAGTGACAGAGGTGACAGGGAGAGAGGGGTGGGAGTGGTGAGTCACAGGCTGTGACTGTGGCGAAGCTTATGCATCACTTATGCAAATAACCCACCAGCTGATCTCAGGATGGTTTTGTTGTTTCAGGATGAATGTCTGCCTCGAAGATTTTTCTTTTTTTCCAATCATCCTTCCATACACAGGTGGCCAAACACATGGGTTAAAGTTGCATGCCATGGGTTCATGCCACTAAAGCACATGGCTGATGAAACAAAAAGATACAACGATCAAAGCCTTCAGGCAAAGCGGGAACTGCCAAAATACAGTTTGGAAATGTGAAGGAACAGCAGTTAATGAAATGCATATATATGTATATATACATACATATATATAGGCCTACATGTGTGTAAATGTGTGTGCGTGAGAGGTTGGAGGGGATGTGTATGTTGTATGATTGTGTGTATGTGTGTGTGAGTGGTGTGTGTGTGAGTGGTGTGTGTGTGTGTGAGTGGTGTGTGAGTGGTGTGTGTGTGTGTGTGTGTGTGTGAGTGGTGTGTGTGTGTGTGTGAGTGGTGTGTGTGTGAGTGGTGTGTGTATGTGTGTGTGTGTGTGAGTGGTGTGTGTGTGTGTGTGTGTGTGTGTGTGTGTGTGTGTGTGTGTGTGTGTGTGTGTGTGTGTGTGTGTGTGTGTGTGTGTGTGTGAGAGAGAGAGTATTTGTGTGTGTGTGTTGAGGTTATAGTTTTGAAATCTTGTGCTGTGCTTATTCAGTCAAACAATAATCATATCATAAAGTCTCAGAAGTGTGTGTTTAGTCAATATTTTTTCATGATTTTTCCAACTTTATTCAAACACTTGGTATACTGAAGCTAACTATGAATTGCCAAGTAGTCAGTAATATTTTGCCAATTTTAGCTGATTTGAATGAAATAGAAATCTCAGGTAGCCATCATTTGTTCTCTACCAGGATTCTCAATGTGATTTATGTGGAAAACAGTCCTCTTTTCAGGAGCACTGTGAACTTCACCTCTAACCAATTGCAACCACCCTCGATTCTGTTCTCATAAAAACATTTTTTTCTCACCACCGCCTTCAAAAATAGTTTATATAAAAGAACTTTGAAACTCTGTAATATGTTTACAATATGCTTATTCAATTAAAACAATAATCATGTGTCAAAATTGCACAAATGTGTTTTCTCAATATTTTTTAATATTTTTTTAAAACTTAAAACAAACCTCCTGTATACAGATGAACATCAAATGAAAAAAAAGGACAAATAGTTTGGCAAAAGTCTCTTCTGTCTCACACATGTTCAAACTGCCTCCTCACACACACAAATGTGTAACCATGATATATCAAAGACAGCATTTTAGAAGTACAACAATTTAAGAAACAATTCGTAAATAACGTTTGACCACAAATCCACAACCAGAGCAACCGCAAAGTAACAAAACTTTATGAATAAGTCAATCATTCAAACACACAAATTCACACAACTGCACAAGCACATTCTCCTAAGAAACCACACACACACACACACACACACACACACACACACACACACACACACACACACACACACACACACACACACACACACACACACACACACCAGAGCAACCGCAAAATAACAAAACTTTATGAATAAGTCAATCAATCAAACACATAAATTCACACAACTGCACAAGCACATTCTCCTAAGAAACAACACACACACACACACACACACACACACACACACACACACAGAGACACAGACACACACACACACACACACACACAAAACATACCTCCCTAGGCTCATAGATCAT
>JAPXFY010000347.1:2500-5000 GCA_030674185.1 Monoplex corrugatus
AGAACCAAATTAATCATGATCATCATCATCAACTGCCTTGCCACATGGCGCTGGCGATCATGGACTTCAATCTGTTTCTATCCCTTGTTGCCTCAAGCATCTCTTCCACCCTATTTGTCTTCAGCCACTCTGCAAGTCCGTCCAATATCTTCTCCCTGGGACTACCTGGTGCTCTCTTTCCCTCCATCTTTCCTGTTGTGATCTGGTGTTCCAATCCCCCCCTTTCTCATAAAATGGCCTATGAATGTTGCCTGTCTTTTCCTAATCTTCCTTATCAATGATCTTCTTGTGTCTGCCTCCATCAAGACTGTCTCGTTTGTTTTCTTTGCTGTCCATGGAACTCTCAACATTCTTCTTAGATGATGTAAGCCTTAAACCAGCAGAAACAGCAGGAGCTGGCACGATCTGTGGTCCTGCTTAGCACATGCTTCCTATGTCTGTTCTTGTATCAGTCTGTGCTGAAACAACTTTTTTTATAGGATTATCTCATTAACCCATTGATTCCCTAATCCTCTCCACCAACTGTAAAAACTTAACCCTTTGACTCCCTCACCCTGTCCACCAGCTTCCTGCAGGAAACTGGCGGATAGGGTCAAGGAGTCAAAGGGTTAAGTTTTTGTTGTGTAGGCATTGTTGACATTGCAGGGTTTTGATGGACAGGGTGCGGGAGTCAAAGGGTTAAGTTTTTGCTGTGCTGGCATTGTTGACATTGCGCGCGGGATGGTGATGGACAGGGTGCGGGAGTCAAAGGGTTACCTTTGTGACTCACCGTTTCTTTTGTCCCATTTTGCTTGGCACATTTGTTTTTACAATGCGATGATGATGATGTCGATGAGGATGATAATCAAGATGCTATGGAGTTCCATCTAGGACTGAGACTCTGTGACAGGGCTGTACTCTGTGCTTACTATCATAATGTATCCTGGCAAAAATCCAGACCCGAGAGATACAAACATCTGCGGTGTTGGTCAGAAGATTTGAGTAACACTTTCAGTGACGCATCCATGAAATGGATGAGACTCGACTTTGTGGTCCCAGTCTTCCCAATGAGTCCATGGCACGCCCAACTCTGGGTAGGAGCTGGTTAGAGCCGGAAAATGCCCCGACGATTTTTGAAGGGCATAATTGGGGATTCGAACCCACAACCTTGTAGTCGGTAGTCCGTTGCGTTCACCACTACACCATGGCGACTGGTTTACTGAAACAGCTTAACTATATTGTGAAGAAATGTATCTCTTTATTTCTTGTCCTGAAAAAAACAAACAAAAAAACAAACAAACAAACAAACAAACAAGCAAACAAGTAAACAAACAAACAAGCAAGCAAACAAACAAACAAACAAGCAAGCAACAACTAAACAAGCAATTAAGCAAACAAGCAAGCAAACAAACAAACAAACAAACAAGCAAACAAACAAACAAGCAAACAAGCAAACAAACAAACAAACAAACATACAAACAAACAAACAAGCAAACAAGTAAACAAACAAACAAGCAAACAAACAAACAAACAAACAAGCAAGCAACAAATAAACAAGCAATTAAGCAAACAAGCAAACAAACAAACAAACAAACAAGCAAACAAACAAACAAACAAGCAAGCAAACAAACAAACAAACAAACAAACAAACAAACAAACAAGCAAATAAACATACAAAAACACAAGCAAACAAATAACAAGACCCTCCTCCTGTAAAGCAGCATCAACAACAAACAAACAAACAAACAAAAAACCCAGCACATTGCAATATGGCACAAATGTCCACACTGTCACGTGTCCATCAGACGTGACTAGTGCTGGTACTTCCACGTGAACCAAACCTGTAAGTCACATGGCGACAGTCAGTACCTGGCAAACCAAACAGGTCAATCAGACATGTAAGTCACATAGCGACAGTCAGTACCTGGCAAATCAAACAGTCAGGTCAATAAGACCTGTAAGTCACATGGCGACAGTCAGTATCTGGCAAATCAAACAGGTGAATCAAACCTGTAAGTCACATGGCGACGGTCAGTACCTGGCAAATCAAGCAGGTGAATCAGACCTGTAAGTCACATGGCGACAGTAAGTACCTGGCAAACCAAACAGGTCAATCAGACATGTGAGTCACATGGCGACAGTCAGTACCTGGCAAATCAAACAGGTGAATCAGACCTGTAAGTCACATGGCGACAGTCAGTACATGGCAAATCAAACAGTCAGGTCAATCATACCTGTAAGTCACATGGCGACAGTCAGTACCTGGCAAATCAAACAGTCAGGTCAATCAGATCTGTAAGTCACATGGCGACAGTCAGTACCTGGCAAATCAAACAGATGAATCATACCTGTAAGTCACATGGCGACAGTCAGTACCTGGCAAATCAAACAGTCAGGTCAATCACACCTGTAAGTCACATGGCGACAGTCAGTACCTGGCAAATCAAACAAACAGGTCAACCAGACCTGTAAGTCACATGGCGACAGTCAGTACCTGGCAAATCAAACAGTCAGGTCAACC
>JAPXFY010000347.1:12500-15000 GCA_030674185.1 Monoplex corrugatus
TGTTCGTTCTTGTTTTTGTGTTTTTGTTTGTTCGTTCTTGTTTTTGTGTTTTTGTTTGTTCGTTCTTGTCTTTGTGTTTTTGTTTGTTCGTTCTTGTCTTTGTGTTTTTGTTTGTTCGTTCTTGTTTTTGTGTTTTTGTTTGTTCGTTCTTGTTTTTGTGTTTTTGACCAAGAGTTCAGGAAGGCTAATTTGGCCTCAAGGGGAGGGGGGACCTGGGAAATTAACCCATCTCTCCAACAGTTTTTTGCCAGGTCAGACGGGTGAATGTCCTGCTCTTCACCATTTTCAACTGCCGTGGGATCTTCAAGATGGGCAGGCCAGAATGACACAGGTCCGACTTGTTTTTCATTCCCTTCTGAAGTGTCACTGTCACTGTCCGTGTATCACTATGCCATTGTGTGTGTGTTTCACTGTGCCATTGTGTGTGTGTGTCACTGTGCCATTGTGTGTGTGTCATTTTGTGTCACTGTGTGACTTAATATGTCTAAACCCTGTCGCAGTATAGCGGAAGGGCGACAACACTGAGTAACACCAGAACTTTCAATAGCACGATTACTTTCCCTTGAACCACTTTCAGACTAGATGTTGGTTTTTATACCACTCTGTGACACAGAACCGGTTGTGATGGTTGTTGTAGTGTTAGAGTCATGGTGATGGTGGTTGTAGTGTTAGAACAGTGGTGATGGTTGTTGTAGTGTTAGAACAGTGGTGATGGTGGTTGTAGTGTTAGAGTCATGGTGATGGTTGTTGTAGTGTTAGAGTCATGGTGATGGTGGTTGTAGTGTTAGAGTCATGGTGATGGTTGTTGTAGTGTTAGAGTCATGGTGATGGTGGTTGTAGTGTTAGAGTCATGGTGATGGTTGTTGTAGTGTTAGAACAGTGGTCATGGTGGTTGTAGTGTTAGAGTCATGGTGATGGTTGTAGTGTTAGAGTCATGGTGATGGGTGTTGTAGTGTTAGAGTCATGGTGATGGTGGTTGTAGTGTTAGAGTCATGGTGATGGTGGTTGTAGTGTTAGAGTCATGGTGATGGTGGTTTTAGTGTTAGAACAGTGGTGATGGTTGTAGTGTTAGAACAGTGGTGATGGTGGTTGTAGTGTTAGAGTCATGGTGATGGTGGTTGTAGTGTTAGAGTCATGGTGATGGGGGTTGTAGTGTTAGAGTTATGGTGATGGTGGTTGTAGTGTTAGAGTCATGGTGATGGTGGTTGTAGTGTTAGAGTCATGGTGATGGTGGTTGTAGTGTTAGAGTCATGGTGATGGTTGTTGTAGTGTTAGAGTCATGGTAATGGTGGTTGTAGTGTTAGAGTCATGGTAATGGTGGTTGTAGTGTTAGAACAGTGGTGATGGTTGTTGTAGTGTTAGAGTCATGGTGATGGTGGTTGTAGTGTTAGAGTCATGGTGATGGTGGTTGTAGTGTTAGAGTCATGGTGATGATTGTTGTAGTGTTAGAGTCATGGTGATGGTTGTTGTAGTGTTAGAGTCATGGTGATGATTGTTGTAGTGTTAGAGTCATGGTGATGGTGGTTGTAGTGTTAGAACAGTGGTGATTGTTGTTGTAGTGTTAGAGTCATGGTGATGGTTGTTGTAGTGTTAGAACATTGGTATGGTGGTTGTAGTGTTAGAGTCATGTGAGGTTGTTGTATGTTAAGTCATGTGATGGTTGTTGTAGTGTTAGAACGTGGTGATGGTGTTGTAGTGTTAGAGTCATGTGATGTGGTGTAGTGCAGAGTCATGGTGATGGGTTGTAGTGTTAGAGTCATGTGAGATTGTTGTAGTGTTAGAGTTATGGTGAGATTGTTGTAGTGTTAGAGTCATGGTGATGGTTGTTGTAGTGTTAGAACAATGTGATGGTGGTTGTAGTGTTAGAGTCATGGTGATGGGGTTTTAGTGTTAGAACAGTGTGATGGTTGTAGTGTTAGAGTCATGGTGATGGTTGTTGTAGTGTAGAGTCATGGTGATGGTTGTTGTATGTAGAGTCATGGTGATGATGTGTAGTGTTAGAGTCTGGTGATTGTGGTTGTAGTGTAGAACAGTGGTGATTGTTGTTGTAGTGTTAGATCATGGTGATGTGGTTGTAGTGTTAGAGTCATGGTGATGTTGTTTAGTGTTAGAACAGGTGATGGGGTTGTAGTGTTAGAGTCATGGTGATGTTGTTGTAGTGTTAGAGTCATGGTGATGGTGGTTGTAGTGTTAGAGTCAGGTGATGGTTGTTGTAGTGTTAGAGTATGGTGGTTGTTGTAGTGTTAGACATGGTGATGGTGTTGTAGTGTTAGAGTCATGGTGATGGTTGTAGTGTTAGAGTATGTGATGGTGGTTGTAGTGTTAGGTCATGGTGATGGTGGTGTAGTGTTAGAAGTGGTGATGGTTGTTTGTAGTGTTAGACAGTGGTGATGGGTTGTAGTGTTAGAACAGTGGTGATGGTGGTTGTAGTGTTAAACAGTGGTGATGTGGTTGTAGTGTTAGAACATGGATGGGGTTGTAGTGTTAGAACAGTGGGATG
>JAPXFY010000347.1:22500-25000 GCA_030674185.1 Monoplex corrugatus
TGTCTCTCTCTCTCTCACCCTCTCTCTCTCTCACCCTCTCTCTTTCTCACGCTCTCTCTCTCCTCTCTCTCTCTGTCTCTCTGTCTCATTTCTCTCTTTCTCTCCGTCTCTCTCTTTCTCTGTCTCTCACTCTCTCTCTCTGTCTCTGTCTCCTCCGTCTCTCTCTCCCTCTCTCTCTCTCTGTCTCTCACTCTCTCTTTCTGTCTCTGTCTCCTCTGTCTCTCTCTCTCTCCCTCTCTCTCTCTCTCTTTCTCACTCTCTCCCTCTCTCACTCTCTCTCTTTCTCACTCTCTGTCTCTCTCTCCTCTCCCTGTCTCTCTGTCTCCTCTGTCTATCTCCCTTTCTCTCTCTCTTTCTCTCCCTCTCTCCCTCTGTCTCTCTGTCTCCTCTTTCTCTCTGTCTCCTCTGTCTCTGTCTCTCTCACTCTCTCCCTCTGTCTCTCTGACCTTGTCTCCTCCCAACCCTTACCCCCACCCATTTACCCCATCCCCACCCCCAGACGTGTATTGTAGCGGTGTCATCAATCACAAACAGCTCCTTACCAGTTGTGGCTGCACCACTACACCGGTCGTTGCTCAGCAACACCTAATTACAGTCGGCTGTTATTGCGACGGAGGGCCAGGTGAGCACAGGTAATCTTTTTACTTCTTGTGTCCCGGTAATAAACACACACACACACACACACACACACACACACACACACACACACACACACACACACACACACAGTCACACACACACACAGACACACACACACATACACTGAAACACACACACATGTAACACACACATACACACACATATATATACACACAATACACACATACAAACAGACATACGCATACACACATAAATACACACATACACACATACACACATGCAAACACATGCACACACACATGTACACTCACACACATACACACACACAGACACGCACACAGACATACATACACACACAGACACACACTCACTCACATACTTACACACGAACGGACAAACAGACAGACTGACAGGCAGACAAACACACAGACACTCACACACACACACACGCACACACACACACGCACACACATACACACACACAGATATACACACACACATATACACTCACACATACACACAGACCGACACGTGCACACACACATACACGCACACACACGCAGGCACACACACACTCACACACACACACACACACACACACACACACACACACACACACACACACACACAGAGACTCACACACAAACACACACATACATACATGTGCACACTCCGACACACACACAGACACGCACACAGACATACATACACACACAGACACACACACACAGACACACACATACATACACACATACACACATACATACACACATGCACACATACATACATACATACATACATACATACATTCATACACACATACAAACACAGACATACACCAACACACACACTCACACACACATCCTTACACATGCACACACACACGCACAGACAGACAGACAGACTGACTCACACACACAACACACACGGAAACACACACACATACACACATGCGCAGACAGACAATCACACAGACACAAATGCACAGATAGATGTATAGACAGACACACATACACACAGACAGAGGGACACAGTATCATCCACTTACATACGTACACACACACACACACACACACACGTACACACACACACACACATACACACACACTACACACACACACACACACACACACACACACACACACACACACACGTGCACACACACATGTACACACACACACACACACACACACACACGTACACACACACACGTACACACTCACACACACACGTACACACACACACACACACACACACTACACACACACACAAACACACACACACAAACACACACACATACACACACACTCACACACACACATTGAAATACATACACACACACACTCACCCAGACACGGACACACATGCACAAAAATACATACACACACACACACACACACACACAAGGACACACATACACAAAAAAACATACATACACACACACACACACACACAAGGACACACACACACTTAGAAATACATACACACACACTCACACACACACGGACACACATACACAAACACACACACACACACATACTCACACACACAAGGACACACATACATAAAAAATACATACACACACACACACACACACACACACACACAGAAAACACACACACACACACACACACACACAAGAGAGAGAGAGAGAGAGAGAGAGAGAGAGAGAGAGAGAGAGAGAGAGAGAGAGAGAGAGAGAGGGGTGGTGGCTTTCAGTTTCTAAAAATAACATGACTGCGCTCAGAATAAATTCCGTACACCCTGACCCTACTGATGCCATGTTAATGAGAAAATCCAACATGATCGTGGCTATAAACCTAAACACTGCCAGTGGCAAAGTGTTGAACACACAACAAATAACACACACACACACACATACACATACCACTACACATAC
>JAPXFY010000347.1:27500-30000 GCA_030674185.1 Monoplex corrugatus
TACAGATAATTCGCTCCCCCCGTCAGAATACAGGGAGCTCTTTCGGTGTGCACATTGTTCCTACTTTCTGGAAACCCTGTGTTAGTAATTTCCTCTTTTCTGGCACTCTCTTTGTTTCTACCTTGTTCCTTTGCTTTTTACCATTTCTTCCTGTCATTTTCTGTCTTGCTGGTCCATTCACCTGTACGTGTTGCTTAAAGTCTTATGTACTTTCTCTCACGATTGACGAATTGGGTACATGTACTTAATGCATTTTTGGCTCTAGGGAAATGAGATATGCAGAAGCAATTTTAGGCAATTTAAGCCTGTTTTGTGTACGTTTAAGTGACCTTAGCAATGTTTGGATTTGTAAATAGGTATGATATATAAATCACCTGTGCGATAAACTGGACGGAGTGGTCAGGGCCTCGGGCATGTCCTTAGATTATGTGCGTGAAGTATTGATAGGTGTATCTAATTTTCTGTTGGGGAAGTTTCAACAGTTGGGGGGTAGACATAATGCTACCAATTTTGAAGAACAAGGTCTCCCAACAGTGTAAAAATCGCTACTCACAGTTCCGTAGCTTTCGATGGCGTTCTCGCCATCTTCGTCAGCGCTCTAATGCTGTCTGCGTGAATCTCTACTCAGATCTCGCGAACATGGGATGAACCCAGTTCACGAGATCGAATCAGAGAATGGTACACCGGGGCAGGGTGTAACGGCCCCGGTCCCTGTTGAGCGGGGGGTTGGTGGCTGCGATGTAGATGGCCTCCTTGACTCCTCGCTGGAACCACTTATTTTCTCTGTCCAGGATGTTGACATTGTCCGCACTGAATTGATGTTTTTCGGCGAGGAGTCAAGGAGGCCATCTACATCGCAGCCACCAACCCCCCGCTCAACAGGGACCGGGACCGTTACACCCTGCCCCCGGTGTACCATTCTCTGATTCGATCTCGTGAACTGGGCTCATCCCATGTTCGCGAGATCTGAGTAGAGATTCACGCAGACAGCATTAGAGCGCTGACGAAGATGGCGAGAACGCCATCGAAAGCTACGGAACTGTGAGTAGCGATTTTTACACTGTTGGGAGACCTTGTTCTTCAAAATTGGTAGCATTATAATTTTCTGTTCCTTTTCTTCCTGTTGAAGTATTGTGTATGTTTTGAAACAGTTATGGCCCTGATGTGGCTGTCCGCAGTCAGATGTGCTGTACACAAAAATCACAGTCACAATAATGTACCTGGCTGGTATATTTTAGTGGAATTCTTCCATCTGTTGAATGTGGCGTCGGGAGGTCTTGGAGGTCTGACAGCAGTACAGCAGTACACATACAATTATTGCTCTGTCCACAGCGGTCTTTGTGGCCAGTCTGGTGACGTGGTCTTGTCACAACCTGTTGGTCAGACTGTCAAAGGTCATGTGGTCAGTCTGGTCCCTTGGTCTTGTCACAACCTGTTGGTCAGACTGTCAAAGGTCATGTGGCCAGTCTGGTGACTTGGTCTTGTCACAACCTGTTGGTCAGACTGTCAAAGGTCATGTGGTCAGTCTGGTCCCTTGGTCTTGTCACAACCTGTTGGTCAGACTGTCAAAAGTAACGTGGCCAGTCTGGTCCCTTGGTCTTGTCACAACCTGTTGGTCAGACTGTCAAAGGTCAAGGTGGTCTTGGAGACATGCAGCGTCACGTGTGTGTCAATAGATCCATTGTTTATTGTATTGTCCAAGTGGCACAATTTGTATGCAGTCTTAACCCATTTGTGTCCCACCAGCATCCTGCATCATTAACCATGCTAGCAAAATCCAAAACAAAAGTTCGACTGTTCGCGTTCAAGCAAACAGGAAACACAAAAACACGAAAAAATAGAATCAGAACGCACGTATTTAATACAACAAGACAAGACAGGCGCAAATTTTCGGTCAACCTACCTTTGTCAAGCGTGAATGTACCAATCACAAACAAACAAACACTAAATACAACATTAGGGAAAAAAAAATACTGAAACTTCATTGCTGCTTCGTCCAGTGGGAGAAGAGGACTAAAGCAAAGCAAAAACCTAACCCTCTGACTCCCTCATCCGGTCTACCAGCTTCCTGCAGGGTGCGAGAGTCAAAGGGTTAAGTTTTTGCAGTGGCTGGATAGGGTGCGAGAGTCAAAGGGTTAAGTTTTTGCAGTGGCTGGATAGGGTGCGAGAGTCAAAGGGTTAATCTCCTGGCTTGTTGATTACAATCGCAGGACGGTAAACGTCAGTAGCCATAGATGGTACTGGCTGAAACCTAGAACACAGTCTCTGTCTTGCTAATCCTAACAGTATAGAACACAGTCTCTGTCTTGCTGATCCTAACAGTATAGAACACAGTCTGTCTTGCTAATCCTAACAGTATAGAACACAGTCTGTCTTGCTGATCCTAACAGTATAGAACACAGTCTGTCTTGCTGATCCTAACAGTATAGAACACAGTCTGTCTTGCTGATCCTAACAGTATAGAACACAGTCTCTGTCTTGCTGATCCTAACAGTATAGA
>JAPXFY010000347.1:50000-52500 GCA_030674185.1 Monoplex corrugatus
ACGAAGAAGCATTGCCCTGTCTTCCGAGTTGACGGTTGAAAGAACGAAACATGGTGTCAGAATCGTGACTACGAACTATAATGAAAATCCAGATTATTGAAGACTAAAGTTCAACCATGGAAGATGAACAAGAAGAGAGAAAAGCCAGTCGACGACATGCCAAGATTCCCTTGCCTCCTAAACTTGATGTGAATGGACGAAACCTGCAGAGCAGCTGGAGGAAATTCAAGAGGCTTTGGGACAGCTATGAAATTGTGACAACACAGACAGAAGAAGACTCAACATACAGAACAGCAGTTTTTCTTTCTTGCATCGGGCTGGATGCTATGGACGATCTATGAAGGATTGGCATTTGCTAATGAAGCTGAAAGAAATGACATTGACACCGTTCTCCAGAAATTCGAAGAATACTGTGTAGGTTCAACCAATGAAACTCACGAAGCATTTAGATTCAACTGCAGACATCAAGCAGCAGGAGAATGTATCGAACAGTTTGTAGCAGAACTGCGGAGACTGTTCAAGACCTGTAACTATGGTACACTATGGAAGACAGACTGTTGAGAGATCAAATCGTACTGGGTGTACATGACGAGACTCTGCGATCAAAATTACTGGAAGTGCGACAGCTGACATTGACTGCATGCATTGATATGTGCAGAGCGCATGAATCAAGTCAACATCAAACCGTCCAAATGATGAGAAAAACGCAGGACACGCAGGAAGTCCAAGTTTTCAAAGAAAAGAAGACAGCAAAGCAGTATAGAAAAGGAAACAAACCAGAGTACACAGAGAAATGCGGATATTGTGGTGGAAAGCACCCAAGAGCAAAAGAGAAATGTCCAGCATTTGGAAGAGAATGCAAAGCTTGTGGAGGAAATAATCACTTTGCTTCATGCTGCAGAACACCCAAGAAAAATCAAAAGAAAACAAGAGTTCGGCACTTCGAAGAAGAAGAGACTGACACTGAAAGCGATAATGAAATCCTCGGGATCGAAGACAAAACTAGAAAAAAGGAGAGAAACATACGAGCAAAAATGCTGATAAATGAGATGCCGGTAACATTTCTTCTTGACACAGGTGCAACAACAAACGTGATGTCTGAGAGCCTGTACAGAGAAGTCACAGGAGATGAAAGAAAGTCTGACCTGCAAGAGACGAAGAAGAAGCTGGTGATGTTCAACGGAACAGAAATGAAGCCTGTGGGGGAGATAGTGCTGCGAGTGAAAAACCCCAAGAACAGAAGGAAATACAAAGTCAACTTCGCGATCACCAAAACGGACTGTAAGCCAGTACTGGGACTGAAAGCTGTACAGCACATGCAATTGTTGACGATCAATGAAGAGAACATTGCAACGATAGCGGCGAATCAGAAAGATTTCTTTGAGATCGATCGGTTACAAACAAGAGAATCCAAAGAGGTCATCATCTGTCTGAAGAGACACTTGGCAAGACACGGAATACCAGAACGCCTGACAACAGACTGTGGAACTCAATTCACATCAAACCAGTTTGGAAAGTTCAGAAAAACATATGGGTTTGAACACGTAACAAGCTCACCACACTACCCTCAGTCCAATGGAAAAGCAGAGAGCGCGGTGAAGGCTGCAAAGACGTGCATGAAGAAAGCAGAACACAACAATCAAGATCCCTTCCTCGCTTTACTTGAGCTGAGAAACATCCCGACAGAGACTGTAAACAGTTCGCCTGCTCAGAGACTGTTCGGCAGAAGAACACGAACACAAGTGCCGACGTCAAAGACATTACTCCAACCTACAGTTGTACCAATCAAGAAAGAACTTGAGAAAAGGAAACTGAAGCAAGCGCACTACTACAACAGAAGCGCAGTAGAACTGACAGAACTGAGTCCGGGACAGATTGTGAAATTCCAACCTCCAGGATCCAAAAAGTTGATCAGCGCCAAAGTAGACCAACGGGTGAACATCCGGTCATACAACATTCGCACAGAAGACGGACGTCAGTACAGAAGGAATCGTCGTCAGCTACGAGACACAACAGAAATGGAGCTTCAGCAGACAATCAACCCTCAACGACTTGTCCAGAGAAGGATGATTTCTGGAAGACATCAGGAAAGCGACACATCGGGCAAGCAACAGCAAATCATCATTCCATCAAAGCAGATGCTGGAAGATAACAAGAAAACTGGAACTGGAACAGATGTCAGGACGCCAGCGTCGTCTGTCCGTGAGAACTCATCTGATCAGTCACCAGTCATCAAAATGTCTGAGACAACCAGCATCAAGGAGCCAGATGAAGTTATCAAACAAACAAGGACAGGACAACCCGAACCAGTTAGTTCTCCTTACAGAACAAGATCTGGAAGACAAAGCAAAAGGCCAGATTTTCTGAAATATGAATGAAACTGAAGACTCTACCATAATCAGATAAACTGAAAGCATTGCGAAATATGGACATGATGATGATGGTTAGCACAATGATCAGAGATAAAATGAGGTGAATGAATGATTGGGCCCTGTGCGTG